>JXPG01063007.1:0-20253 GCA_001015175.1 Megaselia abdita | reverse complement strand
AGTTTTTCTTTTTTTTTTTTTTTTTTTTGTTGATAAAAGAAAAATTTTGTACAAAACAAAAAACAAAATTAATTGTATATTTTTAAAAGTAAATTTATTGTTGCATTTTTTTTCTCTCGAAAAAAGTTGAAAAGTGTGTAAATCATAAGTTTAAAATAAATCATAAGAATAATTTTGATTTGTTTGGGATTCCAAAAGGTTCTTATGTTGGAACCAATTGGTTTTCTTTTAAGTTTTCTTTTTTCAAAATTTTGAATAATTTTTTTTTCAATTAGCCTGATTTTCAAATATTTTTTTAAAAATAATTAACACTTTTTTTTGTTGTCACATTTTTTTGTCATATTTTTTTTCGATTTTTTTGAACTTAAAATGGTTTGTTTCTTAGATAATGGCATTGCCAATTGGTTCCAAAATTATGAAGTGGGTATTTCGAATTTATTGTGTACTTTAACATAGAATATTTTTTTCGATTTCGAGTCGGATTGCTTTTTTCTTGTTATAAATGAATGATCTTCCCTTTTTACTTAAATATTATTTACAAACATGAAATTTTAAATTAAATGGTTTGTGTCTTAGATTAAAACCGCGGTAAGGAACACGATTTTTATTTTGAACTTTTCTTTTCCTTTATCTAACTACTATTTATAAATTTTTCTTTTGTGTTTCTTTTTTTTTTTTTACAATTTTTTATAGGATTGGGATTTTGGATTCTCTGAAAGTGGGGACTAGGGTTTCTTGTTATTATGGGAAGGTTTTCTCGGTTGGCATTTTCTGTTCTTGGTTTGAATATTTGCCGATTTATGGTTGTTGCTTTTGGTTTGAATACTTGCTGATTTCTTGATGGTTGTTGTATTTGCTTTTATGTCTTAGGATTGAATATTCACTGATTGTATTTGACTTGGATGGTTGTTGCATTAGATTTTCTGTCTTAGATTTGAATAATTACTGAATATATTTGACTTGGATGGTTGTGGGACTTGGTTTGAAGATTCACTGATTGTATTTGTCTTGGATGGTTGTGGAATTTTACTGAAACTAACCAGCATTCCATCTCTCTTCCGGAAGTTTGAAGAACTACCAATGTAGAACGACGAATTCATACAATAATCAGCTACAAAAATCGCCCACTCTACAGCGATCAAAAGTTGATAGCCTTAATGATCACATGATCGCGCAGTTAACCAATCCCAAACATGTTAATAAAAAAAATAAATGAAAACAAAGACAGCGATAACTACCATCATCGGAATGAAGTCGTCAAATAATCAGCTGACATCGATGTGTAAATGTAAGAGAAAATGTAAATGAATAAAAGGAAACGTGTTAAAACCTGACATTGAATAAATGGGGTCAAGGTTATTTACGAATCGAGTAATGCTGAAGTTACACACACAATTCAAAGCCACGAAGATACGAAACAAAAACGAAATGACTGCCTGACTGCCTGCCAACCACAAGAAAACAAAATCCCGCCAGACCTCACTTTCAAAAGTAGCCAATCCCAAGCGACAAAAAATAAAAAAATAAAATAAACCCGAGTCACTGTGCATTGCATACAAAAAAGAAGGCAAAATAGTATAATAATAATTAAAACAAACAAAAAATGAACCACCCTAAACGTCTACATTAAACAGTAATCCTCGAAATTAAGATTCCTCCAAAGGGATTTCAGTATGTCCTATGATGATCGATGATTCATTGGAAAATAAGGATTGTGTCCGATTGGTTTGGTTGGGGTGGGAGGCTCATCTTTAACTTGCTTTAGGTTCCTATGGTAAATACTCTTGTGATTCCTCAAGCTGTTCAATGAACTGTACACTCTTTTACAGATATTGCAGATCGGCTCTTTAGTAGGTTTCATGTGGACATTCTGTATGTGCCGTTTCAATCGTGTCAATGACGACAGGTTTTTATTGCATGGATCACAACGAAAATCCTCCCCACCACTCTGTAGTCCTCCGGGTGTGTTATTGTCAGACACACCACCGCAACTCAATGCCCCGGATGATGTCGGCGTTGGACAGGTATTTGAACCGGAAGGCATACCACCTCGCATGGACGGTGGCGTTTGTAGATATTTTGGTGTACTACAATTGCTATATTGAGATTGGTTGGAGAACGATAGATCTCCTAAGGAACCGGCTGCGGCGGCTGCAACTGCGGCGGCGGCTGCTGATGTACCAGCTAATGATGCCGACGATGTACCTGTTGGTTGTTTGGTTGGGTATAGTTGTTGGTATATGATGAGATGTTGCCGACATGAATGTAATTACAAAGAAAAGAGGGGAAAATATGCAAAAAAACGTCGAATTAGCCCATAAAAAAACGAAAAATTTAAATTAAAAATAATTTGTTCTAATTTGTTTTTCTTTTATTATTTTTTTTTTTTTTCTTTTTTTGGTTTTGTCTTTGTGGTGTGTTTTTTGTGTCTTTGTGTGTAACCTTCACCATCTTCATTTGTTTTTTTTTTTTTTAAATAATTTTGGGGTAATTTTTGGGGGGCTAAGCTAGTTCTAATAAAATTTTGGTGGGCGTGTGTCAAATTAGATACAATCAACCAATTCTATTTTGTAACCCCAAAAAAGTGGATATTAGTAAAGGGGGATTTTTAGGCGGGGCGGGGGGGGTTTTTGAATTTGAGGGGATCAACAAATTGCGCTTAATAAATTTACTTTTTGTCTTCTAAAAAAAATATATACAACTACTTGTAAGCACACCTTAATCTGTATCGTTTACATCGATTTTTTTTAGGTTAAGTACACAAAAAATTTTGGTTTTTGTTTTTTATAAAAAAGCGTTCTTTTTTTTTTTTTGAATAAATTTTTTCCATTTCTATCAAAAACTAAATAAAAAGCAAATTATATTTGTTTGTTTTTGGTTAATAAGTGTAATTTTTGTAGTCGTCAAAAATATATAAATGTAAAACCCAATTATTATTATTTTTTTTGTATTATTTTTTTAACGGTGCACACTCTCTTGTATTCGTAAAAAAACTTCGACTTACGGTTCGTTACCAATTTCATTTTAATTTTCTTTTATCTTTTGGTTTTTCTTTTTTTTTCAAATAAATTCACAAAACTAATAAAAACAATCACAGACGAATTCTAATCCACAAATGAATTAAAATTTTTCTGTGAATTTTGATGGCAAACAATTGAAAATATAATTTTTCTTTTCGTCACACAAAAAAAAAAAAAAAAAAAACAATGAAAATTATATTAAAACGAAAATAATAATAAAAAAAAAACTGTACGAAAAAACTAGTTAAAAATACGAATACAAAATCAGCACACAAAACCAATTCACGGAAAATATATAGCTGGTATAATATGATTATGGTTATTACAACAAAATTATATATTAGTAGATTATTTGTTCGATTGTTTTCTGGAACAATTTGTTGTACTTCACTCAAAGTAATTTTCAATATTTCGGGAATACTTCTCTTTTTTTTGTAGATACTTTTTTTTTTGAGATACTTTTTATAGATATTTAACAAAAATTTAGAAAATGTAGAGTAAAATGAAAATAGAAGTTAAAAATGAATGAATCTGTTATTTACAGAAACCATCTCTGTTATTAACATATATATCCCAAACCTATTGAAATTTACTTTGTGGTGGCACTTTTTAATTTTTTCCTTTCTATTGAAAACAATTAATGCTAAGGCACATATAAAATACAGTTAAGGACATTTAATGATCAAAGTCGAAAGAAAGAGAGGTTCAGAATGAAATGTTTTTTAAAAAATTTTGATTCTTTCTTTCAACTCATTTTTGAAAAAAAATGTTTTGCAGCCAATTTTAAAATAAAGTGTCAATTTTCCGTCAATAATTAAATGAAAAATTATAAAATTAAAGATGAAAAAGGAAAAAAATAAATTAATTTGAAAGAAAATTTTGAAAATAATAAACAGTAAAAATACAAATGGAAATATAACGCTTACCTTGAGATGAAATGTCATTTGGGGATTGTAGGGCGTTAAAGTCTGTTGAAAAGAAGAAGGCTTTGAGTTAGATTTTTGTTGGGTTTTAAGAGGGTGGAGGAAACTTACTTAGGTGGTCATGTAAGGGTCCCATAAAATTAAAGTTTCCTGGAAACAACTTATTATCCGGTGAGATTAAAAAATTGCCCGCTGGATGTTGTACACTGTTTTCATGTTCATCATCGTTTCCCGAACTGGAATGGAAAGATTTTTGTTTTCTTTTGTTAGTATTTGGGGTGGTTTTTTAGTTAATTTAAATTTGATTGTTCACTTTGAAAATTATACGGCAATATTCTTAGCAAGCACAACGATTATCGCGAAGTACTTTAACCATAGACAAATATAATACATACTTAATACAAAAACCAATCATTAGATTATGCTTGGTTTGTGTATTTGCTGTGGTTTTCCTAGATTTGAATATGAACTTAAACTTTGCTAAATTAATGAAACTTTCAGTATTTAATTTTTTGTAAAGGGTTGATATGTTTTATTTAAGCAAATTAAGACATTTTTGTTAAAAAAATCCGATATTTTAAAATTTTCACATTTTTGAAAACAATCAAAGAGGTAAACTTTTGTGATTTTTGCCGAAAATACAATTTTCGTGAAAACCTTTCAGCCAACGGTACGACTTAACTTAAAGTTATTCTAATTTCACAAGCTTCAGGCATGACCGCCATCATCAAGATAGAACAAACTATGTCATTAAACATAAATTTGACTTTTTATTTGAATTCGATTATTTTTATGGCGGACCTGCCTGGATCACATTTTACTTTAATTCTCTACACGATTTTATCACCTAAATATATACATTACAAAATATTTAGTAAAGCCACAAACCTTAGAACTTAACTTAAACCGAATTCAAATTTTTCAAGCTCCAGGCACGATCGCCACCATCAAAACAGAATACAGTATTAATATTTCTTATAAAGGCTAGAGGCAAGTTCGCCAAAAATATTGAATTCAAAGATGACTTTTTATTTCAATTATATTATTTTTATGGCGGACCTGCCTGGAGCACATTTTACTCTAATTCTCTAAACTATCGTTTACCACCTAAATATATACATCGCAAAATATTTAGCAAAGCCACAAATCTTTGAACTTAACTTAAACTAAAAAAAGGCACGATCGCCACCATCAAAACAGAACAAAGTATATTCATTTCTTATTAAAACTCCGGGCAAGATCGCCAAAAATATTGAATTAGAAAATTACATTAAAAACTATTTTGAATTTTGACTTTAATTGAATTATTTCTATGGCGGACCTGCCTGGAGCTTTGAAAAAATAAGTTAAGTAAAAAGAAAATACTTTTAAGCTAAAGCAAACCATATGAAACCCGAAGGACACAAAAATAAGTAATAAATTTAAATGGAAAAAATGAATTAAGTTCTACGGTTTGCGAAATCAAGGAATCCTGCTTTATAAATTCACATTCATCCGGCAATGTTGTTCGTTAATATTTAAATAAAATAAAATGAAACCGGCAATGCTTTTTAGCTTATTTTTATCAATATTCTATATTGCAAGGAAGATTAGTAAAAACAGGAGTCCGGCAAAGTTGTTAGCTCCCATTTAAAACTAAATTGAATCCGGCAATGTTGTTCGGTTCTATTTTCTCAAAACTGAATTCCAATTCATCAACGTTTTGTAATTTATCCGACCACATAACTTCCTTTTAATAACTATATGAGCAAGTATTAACAAAACCTGTCAAGAACAAAAACCTGAATCCTTTACCCGGGAACGTCGCATAATTTCACCCGGCATCATCGAAAATAAAATTCAGAGAACATTGTCATTATCAATACAAAACAATTATCAACATTGTCTGCGACCTTATAAAAAAAACCCTTGATCTTATCGCTCTTGCTAAAAATATTACTACGCATTACAACTTTCTTCAAAGACAAAGAAAGAAGTCTAATCTAATCTATATATATCAGAGAAATTACAAAGTAAACTCACCTTAAAGACCCTTTAACATCGCCGCTATTCGCTGGATTATCTCTTCCTGTATTATTTTCATTATCACCAATGTTGCATGAATCATTGCTATTGTTATCATTAGGATTGTTATTTGAGCAAACTAGTTCCATAGGTTCAGATTTGACATCGCCTTCGGTAGGCGATCTGTCTTGTGAGGGTGTTGGTGAAAGCTCCTTTTCAATATTGCCATTTGGCCCATTTCCTAGATTTGAATTTTGAAAGTTTTCGGTTAAAAAGCTCTTTACTTTAAGCTTACGTTTCTCGTCCTTTAACGGTGGTGTATTGTTGTTGTTATGTTTGATTGTTGAGAAATCGGCCGGTGTCACCTGAGGCGATACACTGTTCGGATCGGGACTTGGATTGCCTAACAATGGACCGTTGTTGTCCGATCTGTGACGTTTTATCGCACCGAAATCATCTGATATGGATGAGTTGTTTCGATCGCGTCTGTAGACCGTTGGACGTCTTGGTAAATGCTGCTGATGGTGTGGTAGACTACTGAAATGTGGTGGCAAACTGGGTGGTGGTGTTGGTGATGTACTGCTACCGCCACGGGGATATAAAGAATCATCGTGTAATGATGATCGATCTGAAAAAGCCTGATGGTTTAGTAATGATGTACGATGGGATGAGGATGAACCTGAACCTGTTGAATTCTGAGCCGCCAAATTTTGGATATGTGCTAATTGCTATTGGGAGGGAAGGATGGTATGATTAGATGGTTGTTGGTTTCAGTTGCGGTCTATGACTACTTACACTATTTGTTTCAGCGGCCTGCTGTTGTGTTAAACCGGACACTCTGAGAATCTCCGCTGTTTTTAAGAATGAGGACAATGAGTTCTGATGTACATTCACTTCACCGTGATATATAAATTCAACCAATGCATGTAGATCCAAAAAAGATACATCTTGAAGAACGATCACTGGGTGTTTGCAAGAAGTTGACTGGAAGGAGATAATTTTTTTGTTTGTTAATTTATGTTGGGTTTTGGGGGTTGAAGTTTATTTAATTGATTCAACTTGATATATTTAAAATTATTACACAAGAAAAATAAAATGTGAAGATTCCAGGATTTGATCCTAAGACTTAGATTAAAATTTGATTGAAATCTTTTAGATATTTGTATTACAGTTAGGAGAGATTTTATTTTGTTTTTTTTTTTTTTGAGGATATTGATTTTATTGATTCAATTTGATGTACTTAAAAGTATTACAAATAAAAAGTATAAGAAACAAATTTAAAAATTCCCGGATTTCAACCTGTGATTAAGGTCGAAATTTGATTAAAATTTTTCAGATATTTCTATTATAGTAGAATTAGGGATTTTATGTTGTTATTATTGATATTTGTTTTTGAGAAGGATTTTGATTTAATTGATTGGAAGAAAATGCTTTAAAAAAAAAACTAAATTTATTTTTAAGAGAGTCCACGATTTGAACCTGCGACTGAGCTAAAAATTGTATTTTATTAAAGCCTTTCAGATATTTTTATTACAATAGAAGATGTGTTATGTTATTTGATGTTTGCTTTTGTAGAGGAACTTGATTTAATTGATTTAATTTGATGAACTCAAAATTATTACGAATCAAAATTTGAAAACAAAAATATACTCCAGGGTTAGAACCTAAGACTGAGCTCAAAATTGGATTAAAATCTTTCAGGTATTTCTAGTAGAAGGAGAGATTTGAAATAGGTTTTTCACTTAATTGATTTAAGATATATTTAAAATGATTGCACATAAAATTAAAAAAAAAACAAATTAAAACTAAGGATTAGGATTTGAACCTGCGACTGTGCTCAAAATTATATTTGATTACAATCTTTCAGATATTTCTATTACAGTAGAAGGAGAGCAGTTGGTTTTTGTGGAGGCATTTTATTTGATTTGATGTTCTCAAAAATATTACATACAAAATAAAGAAAAGTTTTAAAATTCCAGGATTTGAACCTGCGACTTAACTCGAAATTTAATTGGATTAAATCTGTCAGATATTTCTATTACAGTAGAAACAGATATTTAAAGTAAATTTTTGTACAGAAACTTGATTTAGTTGATTTTATTTGATGTACTCAAAATTATTACGGATCAAAATTTTAATATTTCAGGATTTGAACCTGCGACTGTTCTCAAAATTTGATTAAAATCTTTCAAATATTTCTGTTACAGTAGAAGGAGAGAAGTTGGTTTTTGTGGAGGCATTTTATTTGATTTGATGTTATCAAAAATATTACATACAAAATAAAGAAAAAAATGTTAAGATTCCAGGATTCGAACCTGCGACTTAACTCGAAATTTAATTGGATTAAATCTGTCAGATATTTATATTACAGTAGAAGCAGATATTTAAAGTTAATTTTTGTACAGAAACTTGATTTAATTTGATGTACTCAAAATTATTACGGATCAAAATTTTAATATTTCAGGACTTGAACCTGCGACTGTTCTCAAAATTTGATTAAAATCTTTCAAATATTTCTATTACAGTAGAAGGAGAGAAGTTGGTTTTCGCGAAGGAACTTGATTGAATTAATTGAAAGAAAGTTCACAAAAAATTAAAAATAAGATGATGAAAATTAAGATTTGATTAAATTGATTATCTTTCAGATATTTCTATTAAAGTATAGAAGGTGATATTCTTGGTTGTTATTTGATATAAGTTTTTGTGGAGGAACTTGATTTAAATAATAAAATTTGATGTACTAAAAATAATTTTAAAAAAATGTTAAGATTCCAGGATTTGAACCTACGACTGAATTTGTCAGATATCTGTATTTAATTAGAGGTTGTTTTTAAGTTCTGCTCAAAATTATTAGACAAAAAAGTAAAAAACATGTTAGGGTTCCAGAATTTGAGTCTGTGCTGAAATTAGTTAAATTGATTTGATCAAAATCTTTTAGATATTCTTATAACACTAAAAGCTGACAAGAATTTTATTTAAATTATCAAAACTAAACAGAAATTCAAGATGAAAAAATCTTCCACGATTTGAACCTGTATTTTTTTTAAAATTTGTCGTAACTTTTGTATGATAAAAAAATCCTTTGGAAATTCTATATGTCCTTAAAAATGCTGCATTAATTTTATTAAAAACTCTCGTCGTAACAAGAAAACCTTAACATAAAATTAACAAAGCAAAACTTTTTATAAATTACTTCCTGGAGAAAAAGTAACGAAAATCCTTTGCAAACAAAGCAACACTTCTCCTTTATTGAGTCCTCAAATAGAAACCTTTGAACTACAAGCCATCGTTAACATCTTAAAAAAGAAGAAACTCAACCAAATAATCCCGAAACATCAAAATAATACAAAGGACAATCAATCTTCCATTTTCTAAATTGCTTTTCGTTTTTCCTCGTAGTTTGTTCGCTAACTGGCAAGTTCGCCCTTCCAAAAAAGGCGTTTCTAAAATTCCGTTTCCCAAGAAAATGCAAATATACTATTTAGTTTAGGGGTGGGCGTTTTCTTCTTCCTCCGTTCAACTTCTTCACTCTACACTATACATACAAAACATGAAAAGAATATAACGTATATATTCCATATTCGCTCTATTTTATAATTTTCAAGAAAGTTTCTTTAAAATCAAATAATATTATATTTTAACTACCCCCATTTTAAAATATCCCTCGCACTCATTCACTACACTCAAGTAAGTCTAAACTCTTTATACTCTACCCGTACACTTTATCTTTCGTGATGTATATGTAAAATAGCATGTTAACAACCACTATATAATTCCACAACAAAACAATATAACGGCAAAGACGACTAACAATCCAAAGAAGAAGAAGAAAAGGAAGAAGAGGAGGAAAAGTGGAAAGAGCAGCAGCATAAGAAGAAGACCGTAACATAACAATAACCGAAATGACAACAGAAAACTATACTTATTCTAATTTCAGTAAATAAATTTATCCTTTAGTTTTTCGTTTGGGACGATGGTAAGAAAGTTACTTACTAACTAACTATCTCCCCCCTTTTTTTTTTTTTTTAGTTCTTCTTCTTAGTTTTTTATAACCATATCGCCGCCATTTCGCTTATTTTATCGCAACCAAAACCAAGAGCAAGTGAGGCGCGAGTCAAAAGACGATGAAGAAAGAAAAGAAAACTTTAAATGACAAAATAACTTTGTAAACTTTATACTTTTTGACGTTTTTAAAATGTACAACTATGGATAGAGCTAGAGCGGTTTTGTACATGGTTAGGTTGTACAGAAGAACTGCACTACATTTACGGAAGAGCCACAGAAACTATATAGAAATAAGGAAAAAGGAGTAGACGCTACTATTAGAAAGTAGGTAGCCTCGCTCGGTTAAAAGGCGATGATGATTTTGGTTTCGTGCAAAAGGAATAAGGCAATAATTTATAAAGTAAAGAAGCAGAGCAACAACACAACACAAAACAAAAAAAAAACTTTTCATAGCTTCTGTTTTTTAAAATAATAATAAATAAATATATATTATATTATTTTCTTAGAGGGATAACAACTAACTATGTAATTATCCTTTATTTAGAAAAAAATGAATCAAGACGGTTGAACTGGGGACAGTGGGGTTTTTGTTTTATTTTTGAATTATCGGCAATATTTCTTTAATGAATATTGTTCCGGCAATACTGGTTCTTATTAGGTACTGGTAGTAGATCTTTTGGAGAGAGTTGGCTTCTGGCCAACGGCGAATCCGAATCATCTATCATGCAAGATCATCCAGCTACACAAGAAGAAAGACAAAAAGGAATGCAAAAACTACCGAGGTCCTACAAGATCTTTCATACTATGTGAGCGTCTGGAAAATCCACCACAGACCAGATCTGTATATCCTAAGGCAGATCATAGAACGAAGACGTGAGTTGCACTCCATCTTTTTATCGATACGATAAAAAAAATTTACTCAAAAATATAAAAACACCAAAATAAAAAAAAAGTGAAGACTCCAGAATTTGAACCTATGACTGCTCTCAAAATTTGATTCAAATCTTTCAGATATTTCTTTTACCGTAGAAGAAGATATTTCTTTTATTAAATTAAATTTGATGTGCTCAAAATTATTAAAAAGATAAGATGGCAGGATTTGAACCTATGACTAAAGTCATCTTCCAGATATTTCTATTACAGTAGGAGGAGTGATTTTAGTTGTTATTTAATGTTGGTTTTTGTGGCGAAAGAAAATTCTACTCAAAAATATTTACAACAAAAAAGTTAAGATTCCAGGATTTGAACCTAAAACTTCTCTCAAAATTTGATTAAAATCTTTCAGGTATTTCTATTTCAGTTGAAGTAGAGATTTGTTGTTGGTTTTTGTGGAAGAGTTTGATTCAATTTGATGGGCTCCAAAATACTAAATACTAAAATAAACAAATATTAAAATTACAGGATTTGAACCTATGACTGTTGGTTCATCATCAGATTCTACTTTTTTTCAGGTAATGTCTGGTATTAGGACTCTTCGTAAGAATTGTTGGTNGTGGTGAAAGAAAATTCTACTCAAAAATATTTACAACAAAAAAGTTAAGATTCCAGGATTTGAACCTAAAACTTCTCTCAAAATTTGATTAAAATCTTTCAGGTATTTCTATTTCAGTTGAAGTAGAGATTTGTTGTTGGTTTTTGTGGAAGAGTTTGATTCAATTTGATGGGCTCAAAAATACTAAATACTAAAATAAACAAATATTAAAATTACAGGATTTAGTTAGTTAGTTTTTAGTAAAAGGAGGATTTTTATTATGTCCTGTATTTATTCCGAATCACTTCTTAGATGTTTCCGTTTAGTTTTACATATTTATTGAAATGTCGATGGTAATATTTTGTATTAGAATTTCCGTTCGGCAAAATCTCTTCAATATATGTCGTTCCGGCAATACTTTCAGTAAATTCTTTATTTTAATGTTATGAATGTTGATTATTTTAATATTTTTTTTTCGGTAATATTTAAAAANATTTAAAATACATTTAACATCCAATACTTGTATGAATTTTGTGAAACCAAAATTATTAGTTAAATTACTTGAGGATTCAGTAATAATACTTAAGTAACATTCGACGTCTAACATTTTATTATGGCATTAAAAATTCCAATTGGTTCTTAATGACATTTTAAAATTCCTTAAATTTGGACTAAAATCTTCACAAAAATATGAATTTCTTTGTTGATGGCGGTTGTTCCTGGAGTTTAAATTCGTATCGATTCTAGTTAAAGTTAATTCCTACGGTTTTTGGCTCTGCAAAATGGTTTTATGA
This sequence comes from Megaselia abdita, assembly GCA_001015175.1. Taxonomy (NCBI): domain Eukaryota; kingdom Metazoa; phylum Arthropoda; class Insecta; order Diptera; family Phoridae; genus Megaselia; species Megaselia abdita. Next base: position 8,036 of record JXPG01063007.1, on the reverse strand, counting down.
GGTATATATTTAGGTGGTAAACGATCGTTTAGAGAATTGGAATTAAATGTGCTCCAGGCAGGATCGCCATAAAAATAATTCAATTACATACAACATTAGAACGACATTTTTGAATTCCATATTCTTGGCGGACTTGTCGAAAGTCTTGATAAGAACTATTAATTTTTTTTTCTTTTGGCGGTCGTGTCTAGAGCTTAAAATTTTTTAACTCGTTTAGAAAATTGCAATCAAATAGGTATTTTTTTGGTTTGAAAGTATTTTCTTTTTAGTTGATTGATTTTTTGCTCCAGGCAGGATCGCCATGAAAATAATTCAATTACATACAACATTTTAATTAGTTAGAACGACATTTTTGAATTCCATATTCTTGTTGGACTTGTCTTAAGTCTTGATAAAAACTATTAATACTTTGTTCTTTTGGCGGTCGTGTCTGGAGCTAAACAAATTGGAAATTGTAACGATCTCAGTTTCAGTTGAGGTCTGTGGTTTGAGGCTTTGCTAAAAGGTTTTGGAATGTATATATTTAGGTGGTAAACGATGGTTTAAATGATTTGAGAAAAACGTTGAAAGCCTATAACATTTTATTCCAGCAATATTTATAATAATTGAAGATGTTGTTCTGTTTGTTTGTAGCTTTGAAGCTACTTTAAAACCTTTTTTCTATGAGCTTGCTTAGATGCCCTACTGCAATGCTTTTAAAAAGCCTTAAAATAATACATAATTTTATTGAGCAATACTATATCAAGAATTTATACCGGAATAAAACAGATTTTTTCTAAACCCCATCAAATATAATACAAAAACTCCAAGAGACCTTAAAAAATATAGAAAATAGAAAAAACTGAAACCTAAACCCACTGTGCCTATGATATTCTACCGACATGCAAAATTATGACAATGTGTTAATAACTTTCTTTTCTCTGCAGCGTTTTTTTTTAGTTTATATTTAAAATTTACTATATTTTTTATTATTATTAACAATAATCATTTATTTTCGTTCATTTCTGTGCTGCGGGTTTGCGTGTTTTGAAATGTATATCGCGTCTATTATTTTTGGCCAACAAGAACATTCATCCTATCCTTCAAATGCAGAGAAAGTTATAGTGCAGGTGATTAAAATTCCCTTTATAGAAAGAATGCATCTGTTTAATGGGTTTTCAATTGTTGTTTTTCAGTTCTCTTACATTGGCGATGCTTTGGAAGTGACAGGTCGTTATAAGGGGAGGTTTTTTTTATATAATAAAATATTGAAAAAGTTTGAATTTACAAGACAAAATAAAATGAAATGCAATCCAATTAGAATGTCGAAATTCCACTTTCCAAATCTTCTATTAATTGAACAAGTCTTGCGAAAAATAAATTTCTCTTCCAAATTCAAGCAGAGAAAGTTAACGCATCAATGCCACAAACACTAATAAATTTAATTGCATCCAATCTGCCATTTGCAAAATTTTGCAATTTATAATATTATTTTTTTTTGTTCATTTTTTGTTCGCGAAACGCATTGCACTTATAATCTCTCGCATACAGACAAACACCCATCAACAAAAGGTGAAATTTATTGCTTGCTCGTCGTTGATGTTCCCTTTTTTTCGAGTTTTTCTTGGTACACGTGTAGCACTTTTCTGTTGTTGTGCATGACCCAAATTTCTTATATACGCTTTTTTGCTTGCTTACTTTCTGTCTTCTTCGTTGTCTCATCCACACCCTTCACTTCATTCACCATCATTGCATCAACAGATCAATTGAATTGAAAGTTATCGTAACAACAACTTCTCGTTGAGTTCATTTTTTTCCATCTCAATATTTCTTTTCATTTATTACGTCCTTCGGGTTTCAAACTTGAATTCACATGTGTGATCGAACAAGAAAATTAGCCGAGCCGTTGAAGGTTTTGATTATTGTTTGGTTTTGAGATGGTTTTTTGAAAGCCCCGGGCAGGTCCGCCATGGAAATCAATTATGTTAAAAATTGCAATTTGTTTGTAAAGACATTTTTGAATTACATTTTTTTGGCGATGTTGAATGGAGAATTCACTAAAATATTTGGATTTTAGTTGAAGTAGAACTGTTAAAGTTTTGGAGAATTGGAAAAGATTGATTAATTTGTTTTTTCAAAGCTCTAGGCAATTCCGCCATAGAAATAATTCAATTACATTAAAAATTTAAATAATTTTGTAATGATATTTTTAAATCCAATATTTTTTAGCGATCTTGCCTGGAGACTTGACTAAAATATTTGAATTCGGAACGATTTTAGTTTAAGTTAAGTCCTACGGTTTCTGGCTTTGCTAAAGGTTTTGGGATGTATATATTTAGGTGGTAAACAAGAATTTGAATAAAATGTGCTTCAGGCAGGTTCGCCATAGAAATTCAATTACATACATTATTTCTGTTAAAATTTTTTTTGAATAAATTTTGTTGGCGATCTTGCCTGGAGACTTTATAAGAAATATTAATTACTTTGTTCATGGCGGTCTTGCCTGGAGCTGGAAAAATTGGAATTCATAACGATTTTAGCTGAAGCCTGTGGTTCTAGGCCTTACTAACATATTTAGAAGGTAATGCAACGTTTAGAGATTGGAATAAAATATGCTCCGGGGAAATAATTAAATTACAAAAAAAATATTAAAATTAGTTTAAAACGACATCTTTGAATTCAATATTTTTTGGCGGACTTGCCTGGAGACTTCACTAAGAATATTAATTATTTGTATTATATTAATTGTTTTATATTAATTATTGTAATTTAGAGAATTAGAAAAAAAAATGTATTCTTTTTAAATTGATTTATGTTTTCAATGCTCCAGGCAGGACCGCTATAAAAATAATTCAATTACAAATAAAATTCCAATTAGTTTAAAACGACATTTTTGAATTAAATATTTTTTGGCGGACTTGCCTGGAGACTTGACTAAGAATACTAATTATTTGGCGGTCGTGGCTGGAGCTGGGGACATTTGAATTCGTAACGATGTTAGCTTAAGTTCACGGATTTGCTTAAATATTTTTGGATGTATATATTTAGGTAGTAAACGATAGTTTAGAAAACTCTCCTACGGTTTGAATCTTGGACTATTTAAAGCTTCGGTTTTAAGCATGGATAAAGAAGTATATACTTAGATGCAATCTTTTAACATTACTTTCTAATTTCGAAAAGAAACAACAAAAACCGAACAAATATTGAATATAACAAAATAACTAAAGACATTTTTTTCAAATCCAATCCATTCGCCGCCGTCAAGATCATCCGACTTATAAGAAAAGAAACGAAAAATAGAACGGACTGAACATGGATGCACTTTAATTGATTGATTTGTTTAATTTAATGAGGAATATCCGCAGTTCAGTTGCAAAACAATGGCAATGAGTAATCATTATCATAATTTTCATTTTGAGGTTTTGCATTATATTTGTTTTGTTTTTTTGTCTCAAGGATACCAATATTTGCTTTTGGGTATCTTATTGGATTATTTTCTTAATTCAAGATTTATTTATTACGTTTTTTTAGTGTTTCTTGTTTTATTAATTTCCTGTTGGGTTCCTGATTTTAAATGTATTGTAAAATGTGTCCCATAAATTACATTTCCAATAAATTAAAACCCAATTAGAAAGTTTTTCAATTATAAAGTGCTCTGGAGACCTAAAATCTAGTGCATTCTATTCTTTCTCCATTCCATAGTGTAGTAATTGTAATAAAAGCTCGCAATGTGAATCGGAATCCGATACACGCACATAAACACAATCCAAGGGAGAGAGTAATACAATCTTTCCACTTAAACATGGAACAAAACCCCATTGTCTATGAATCACAGACATTTTGTCTCATATTCAGAAAGTTTTGCTGCTACTGCTGCTGTTGCCGCTGACTATAATCAGCAAATAAGAAGATGGAAGAAAGAATGAAATAAGGGCCATCTTTTATTGCCAAAAACAAATTCTAAAGTTCCACGAGCAAAGCAACGAAACTCTTTTGTTGTTTGCACAACAAATTAAGTCCCAAACTCATTCTTTCACTCTATATATATAGAGATAGATAGAGCTACTTTCCGTAGAAGAAGAAACATTCTTTCTTTTCGTCAAACATGAATAATTAATTGACTGACTGCAGTCGTAGGGAATTATAATATAAAAAAGTTACTATTTTTAATTTTAATTAAATTTCAACTGCAGTCAAAACTGCAGTTTATTCAGCTAAATAAGCATATCATTTCCGTTTGATGGATTCCCACGCTATCGTGGTTACTATCTTCTGTTTCAAACTATTTTTTTAACTGTTTTCAAAATTGCATACAATTGAGTGTAGATAACGCAGGTTTTTGTTTTATTATGTTTCGTTTTGCATAGATTTAGGGTTTAATGGTTTTTGTATCTGATGGTTTTTTTTATTTGTAGTTTTTTTTGCTCATTGGATACTAGTTTTATAATTTTTATTTTGGAGTTTGTTCGGTATCATCGAGTGGTTTTTGTAGTATATTTTTCTCTTTTGAGAAATATTGGTTCTCGTATTAGATAAATTGGGATGTGAATACTTAGAAACAATTTTAGAGTTGAAATAAAGTGTAAACTATAATACTTGACACAAATTTTAAAGCTGAAATGAAGTATATACATATTTCTTTCATTTCATGCATAATATATGATACAGTTTGTTAAGACAAGTATTTGTCTAAGCTTCTAGGTGTCTGTCTAAACTATTTCACTTTAAATACCTTCACGCATAAGAAATATGTTGACAGTTTGTAAAAACAGGTGCTTGTCTAAGCTATATATTCTTTTAAACTTCTAGGTTTTTGTCTAAACTATTTCACTCTAAATACCTAACACAAATTTTAATTGCGACAGTTTGTAGAAACAGGTGTTTGTCTAAGCTATATATTTTGCTTAGCTTCTAGGTGTCTGTCTAAGCTATTTCACTCTAAATACCTAACACAAATTCAAAAATTTAAATTNGCCTAAACTATTTCACTTTAAATACCTGACACACATTTTAGAATTGAAATGAGTATACACATATTTCTTTGGGTTCATGCAAATCGCTGCAGTTTATAAAGATAGGTATTCGTCTAAGCTATATATTTGTTTTAGCTTCTAAGGTGTTTGTCTAAGCTGTTCACTCTAAATACCTAACACAAATTTTGGATTTTCAAACTATACACATGTTACTTTAGCTTCACGCATAAGAACTATTTTGACAGTCGGTAAAAACAAGTGCTCGTCTAAGTTATATATTCGNAAATAAAGTGTAAACTATAATACTTGACACAAATTTTAAAGCTGAAATGAAGTATATACATATTTCTTTCATTTCATGCATAATATATGATACAGTTTGTTAAGACAAGTATTTGTCTAAGCTTCTAGGTGTCTGTCTAAACTATTTCACTTTAAATACCTTCACGCATAAGAAATATGTTGACAGTTTGTAAAAACAGGTGCTTGTCTAAGCTATATATTCTTTTAAACTTCTAGGTTTTTGTCTAAACTATTTCACTCTAAATACCTAACACAAATTTTAATTGCGACAGTTTGTAGAAACAGGTGTTTGTCTAAGCTATATATTTTGCTTAGCTTCTAGGTGTCTGTCTAAGCTATTTCACTCTAAATACCTAACACAAATTCAAAAATTTAAATTAACTATATTGTAAAGTAAGCACATAATTATTCAACTTCAAATATATTTTTGATACATTTTTATGGTGTTCATCTAATCTAATCCACAAATTGTGGGTTCTTATCTCAGTTAAATTTCACTGTAAGTTCTTTCGNACTCTAAATACCTAACACAAATTCAAAAATTTAAATTAACTATATTGTAAAGTAAGCACATAATTATTCAACTTCAAATATATTTTTAATACATTTTTATGGTCTTAATCTAATCTAATCTACAATTTAAAATTGTGGGTTCTTATCTTAGTTAAATTTTTTCTGTTCAGGCATAAGATATGATGTAAAAACAGGACATGACATTTAACTTCAAAACAGATTTTGGTTTAATTTTTATGGTGTTCCTCTAAGCTAGTTTAATAACTTATCTTCTTGGTATTTAGTTTTCTAAAAATGTGAGTCTTTGGATAAGATAAATTTTACTCTAAGCTATACAAGTATACTTAAAAAATTCAAAGAAATGCACAAGTTTTAGTTCATGCTTAAGATATAGCACGACAGATTGTGAGTTATTGTTTTATTTCTATGGTGTTTGTCTGAGATTCTTAATATTCACAGTTTCTTTCAAAATGTTCCCGAAATGAATCAGAAATTTAAAAGAATCTAGCGGTTTTACAATTTTTTGTATGCTACCATTTTCAACCGTTTCAAAATTGTAATTAAGAGTAGTGGTTCTTGAATCAGATAAGTAAAACTTCTGAATTTAAATTGTTAGCATTAATTTTGGTTAGTGCAACGAAAATTGTTGGTGATTAAATAAAATCAATTTGTGGGATACTAACTCTGTAAATAGACTAAGGTTTTTGTCTGAGCTAATCAGCATACTTTTGAGTGCCCACTTCTTACATGCTTTATAATGCTGCAAATATTGACAATATTTTAATATTATTTACAACTTCAGCGAATTCAATTCTACACCGAGTCTATTGGTTCTTGAATCAGATTAGTAAAACTGCGGAATTAAGATATCGCGAAAATAGGTCGTTAACAATGGGTTTGTGCATTGAAAATTGTTGGTGATTAATAAAATCAATGGGTTGAAACAACTACTAACTCTATAATTAAACCAAGGTTTTTGTCTGAGCTAATCAGCATACTTGTGAGTGCAGATTTCTTACATACTTTTAAATGCTATGAAAATTTACAATATTGTAATAATATTTACAATTTCAAAAACAAACAAATCCTACAACATTTGAGTTTAAAAAATTTTAAAAATCTAGCAAATTTCAAAACCTCAAAACCACATACCATTAGGAAACATCCCACACCATAGCCTACTCTCAAGTGGTGTATCTTCCAATATTCAACAAAAGAAGAAAAGAAAAAAAAAGCTAAACTTACCTTTAATAATTCACGGAAATATGGACTACAAGCTGATAATACCACCCGATGGGCTTTTATACTTCTGCCATCGCATGCCAGTGTTACATCAACAAAGTCTTCATCATCCCGAAGGTTTTCAAACGCTGATGTTATACTGCTCTGATAGTTATTCCATCGCAAACAAAAATGCTGTGGTTCCGCCATATTTGGGTTTTCCTTGTGTCCTTTTTTGATTAGATCTCGTTGAAATTTCTCTTTGATGTTCCTTAATATTTACTTTGCTTTCTATTTGTATCCTTTTTAGTTTCTTCTAGATTATTTTCCTTTTTCTTTCTAAACTCTCTATCTCTCGCTCTACTTTTGTCTTGTCTTAAATTAATTTATAAACCTGTAAATAGATAGGGGAGAAAAGATTTCGAATTAGTGGTTTCTCTTTCGTTTTAGTTGGTTAGTTAGTTATTTTGGTATTAGTGTTGGTTGGGTTTGTCTCCGTAGAACTAAAATAAATACTTCTGTAGGTAGAAATTTATGGTCGGTAGTAATTAGACGACAACAGTGCAGAACATACCGTCCGTTTTCGTGTCCAATTACAAACCATAAGTGCACCTTATGCACTCGTTTTCTTTTACTTTTGCTTGTCGGCATTTATTCTATTTAAATTCAAAGGAATTCTATTCTCAGCAGTGGAATTAAGTCTGTAATTAGATGGTCTGTGAGTTTTGCTAGGAATTGGAAGGTTTGAGAATTGGGTAATATGAGTGGAATGTATTTAGGTCATTTGAACAAAACTACAGAGAAGTTTAACTCTTCGCTAAAGACATATAGGACTGAGCCTTCGCTTGGTTTGAGGTTTGGCTAATGTTGAAATTTATATTTAGTTAAAAATTAAGAAATTATTGTCCGTTTTTAGAAAATGTGTCAAGAAAAAACTCTTTCCGTCAAACATGAAAAAACTACAGAAAAGTTGAAGCCTTCGCTAAAGATTTTGGCTTAACATGTAGTGAAACTTTGCTTGGTTTGAGAACTCGCTAATGTAGAGGT
>JXPG01062988.1:0-14884 GCA_001015175.1 Megaselia abdita | reverse complement strand
TTTTTCGTTTTGGGAAACATTACTAAATAATCGTATACTCAGGACATCTTTAAGAAGAGCGGTGTTTACAGACGGCCAAACAAAAAAGTACGTTAAGAACATTTGGCACTGACTTTTTAAAGTTTATTGGAAATATAATTTTTTTATTGTTGTTGTTCTCAGGGAATTGTAAAACAAACATTGATTTATTAAAAATAAATAATTTCTGTAAAATAAAGGAAATGTAACCAGTTAATGTAGTCCAATATCACTTTAATTTAGAAAATATTTAGATTTCATACTCATAAGAGAAGCCTCCGAAACAATCTTAAAATTTGAATTTTAAAACTATATTTAAATCTGTTTTATAATTTCATTTTCAAAAACATTTTAAGAAATTATTTTTCTATTTAAAAAAAATTGTCTTAATTCCTAATTCCATTTCAAAAACTTGAATTTAAAAAAATCCAAACTGGTTCTTATTAATTTTAATATTAAAACTGTTGCAAACTTAGTCGTTCAATTATTTTTTAAATGTATTATATAATATTAATAAAGAAAATTAATCGTTGAGTTATCAAAGTAATAGTTATTTGCAACATTTATTTTACATTGTAAGTGTTTTTCTTAGATTAAATAATAATAAACTAAGCAAAGCACTTCACTATATATCTTTGAATTCATTTTTAAAATATAATTTTGTTTTCTTTGATTATTTTTGACAATAGTTTAAAATTTGGATTTACGCAATGTTTCCATCATATTTTTTAAATTATTTGGTTTTTATTTAATTATATATAGAATGTAAAATAAAAATTTAACAAAAAAATTAAAATATTAAAAAATAATGAATTTTATGTTATAAATTTAAAAGAAAACACCACAAAATAAAATATAGAATAAAAAATACTAACAAAATTAAGAAGGAAGTATAACAAAATTTAAAATATAACAAAAATATCAATAATCAAACAAATAATATACAATTAAAAAGAAGTTGTAAACCAAAAATGACANAACAAAAAAATTAAAATATTAAAAAATAATGAATTTTATGTTATAAATTTAAAAGAAAACACCACAAAATAAAATATAGAATAAAAAATACTAACAAAATTAAGAAGGAAGTATAACAAAATTTAAAATATAACAAAAATATCAATAATCAAACAAATAATATACAATTAAAAAGAAGTTGTAAACCAAAAATGACAGAAAAAAAATCAAAGACAAACATAAATTATATAATAACATTAAAAAAAACAGAAGAAAAAGAAGTAAAATGAAAAGACTGTTTTAAAATTTGATTTATATCATCATAATAAAAATGCAAAAAAATAAAAAAAATCCAATATTTTAAAAAATATAAAAATAATTATTTAAAAGAACATAAAAACAACACAATAATTTAAAGATTGTTAGAATTAAAAATAAGATTTTTTTTGTTTTTGAAATTTTTTTAAATGTTGTTTCTTTTATTTCTAAAAAAAATAAGCATTGATAATAAAGTTATAAATTTTTACAAATATGGAATTCAACAATTTTTTTAAATAAATATACATAGATTTAAAAAAAATGCTTTTTTATTATTTTTCATCAAAATTTAAAAAAATATAAAGTTCAAGTATTAAATTTTGTTTTAAATATTTAATTACAAAGATTTTAAAATAAAATGTTCTTTTACTCGAAAATTCTAAAGCTTCAAAATATAAATTCATCCGACTTCGAAATTTTCATAAAATATGGAATCAAATAAAAATTCTTTAAAACACAAAAAAAACGTAATGTTTAATTATTTAACTTATGTTATAAAAAAAATCTCTGAAATATTTTCGTAGTTTTTAAAGTTTTATTTACACAATATATTTGTTCAACTTTTTTGTTTTTATTAATTTCAAGATTACTGGAATTAAAAATATGGATTTTTGTGTTCTCTTTTAATAATTAACAAATTTAAAAAAAATAATTAAAATATTTTTTAATTTTGTTTTTTTTTTTTTAATTAATTTATTATTTATCATTAAAATGATAAAAAAAAGAAAAAGAAAATTCTAAAGCTTCGAGATTCAACATTTTGATAAAATATGGAAACAAATCATAAACTGTAGAAACAGAAACAAAATTAATTATTTATCTTATATTGTAGAAGTTTAAAATCCTATAATTATAAAACTTATGATTTAAATCATAAAAAAAATCAGTAAATTCTAGTTTTTGTATCTTTTGTATATTTATATTGTGATAAATGTTCAATATATAAAATTAAAGCTATAATAAATTTAACATTTTTAAACAAGTATTTTTTACCAAAATTGAATTTTAAAATTTCTTTTGAAGTCTTAAATTTTGTTATTGATAGAATTCATTTTTTTCAAATTTTTTAGACTTTTAGATTTTTTAAAAATATCAAAAATTTTAGACATTAAAGATTTTGATTTTGATAATTTTGAATATTTATTTTAGGGTCTTAAAACTTTTTCTATTTTAGAAATTATAAGATTTTAATTAATAAAATAGTAACAAAGATTTTTAATTTCTTTATTTTAAATTTTTAGAATTAAGCATTTTTTAAACTTTTTGATATTTATATTTTGTGATTTTTATTTTTTAAATTTATTATTTTTATATTAATTATCTTTTTTTTTTAATATTTTAAATGTTCTATTTTTAAAAGTTTCAAACTTTTATATTTTAAATTTAAATTTTGTTTAGACTTAAAAAGAAATTAAATTTTCATTTAATTTCATTTCACAAAGTATTAGATTCTTGTATTGTTTTCCTGTTGAAAGTTTTCAAATTTTACAGCTCAAATTTAATTTTAGACTATTATATATTTTTTTAAATTTTACTTTTTTAAGGTTTTAGACTCTTAATGAATGATTTAAAACTTTTAAGTCATTATATTTTATTATATTATAAAAGTATTCTTGAATTTCTCAAATTATTTCTTAAATTCTTAACACTTTTTTTTAATTTAATACTTTAACATTTTTAGAAACAAACAAAAAAAACAAATTTATTAATTTTAGATTTTTAGAATGTTGATCTTCTCAATTTTTGGCCTTGAAAGTTTTTAAACAGAACTTAAAAACTAAAACAAAACAATTAAGTTTAAAAAATACAACAACTAGAAAATATTTTTAAAAAAATATTTTAAAGGGCTTTAAACTGAAAAATGTTTTCATAATCATAAGATTTCAATTGGAATTTTAAGGAAAAAAATGCTGTTTGGTTTAATATTTGTTTTTATTAATTTTATTTGATAATTAATTTTAAAAGAAGAGTTGAAGTTGAAGAATAAACTGGAAACACAAATTTTAATTAAAAATTTTGATAAAAATGGTTTCAATATAAAATTTTATAAAAAAATAAAAAAAATACTATGATTACAATATTTGATATATAACTAAAAAAAAAAATCATAAAAATTCAGGATTCTTTAAAAAATAGCTTCTAAATATAAAAAACTAAAAAATAAAATTAATTATTTCGAAAATAAAATTATACAAAAATAATTTATGTTTTTAAATCGAAAACGTTTAATAAAAATTAACAAATTCTTAAAGAATAACAAAATTAAAATATATTTGAAATTTGTAAAAAAATTATTTAAAGGTTTTAAAATATTTTTTAGAAAAATTATAAATAAACTCGAAAAATATTATAATAGTTTTAAAAATATACAAACAAATTTCTAAAATTTTGAAAAATCTAAAACTGATTCTAAAAAAAAAAAAAAAAAATACGGAAATATTATTAAAAATATAAAAGTTTAAAACTAAAAATCCTTTAAAATATTAAAACAAAAAATCTAAAAATATTAAATTCAATGTCTAAATATCTAAAATTCAAAAACCTAAAATTTTAAAAATTAAATACTTTTTTTATGTTTTTAATACAACTTAGTACGCAGTATTAAATTTAATTTTAGATTCTTAACTATTTTTTAAAATTTTACTTTTTTAAGCTTTTAGACTCTTAATAAATGACTTAAAAATTTAAGTTATTATATTTTAGACTATATTATAAAAGTATTCTCGAATTTCCCAAATTATTTCTTAAATTCTTAACACTCCTTTTTATTTTAATACTTTAACATTTTTAGAAACGAACAAAAAAATGTATTTTATAATTTTAAATTTTCAATTTCCATTTTATCTTTTTTTTTTAATTTCACTAAGTTTTAGATTCTTGAATTTCTAAAATGTTTATAAATATTTTTCTTATTTTAAAACTTTTAGAAATAAATGTATTATTATTAAATTAATTTCTAAAGTTTTAGGTTTTTGAATTTGGGACTTTTCAAAATTTTAGATATTGAATTCATTATTTTTAGTTTTTTTAAAGGTTTTTTAGTTTTAAATTTTTATATTTTTAATTTAAATATAATTTAATATTTCCACATTTTTTTAAATTTGAATTAGTTTTAGATTTTTGATTTTCCAAAAAATTTAGATTATTTTTTGTATATTTTTAAAACTTTTTCTAATTTAAGACTTAAATTTTTTTTTAATTTAAAAAAAACTATAGGAAAGGTTTTTAATTTTATTTTAGATATTTTTAATATTTCTCGATTTTATTTATCATTTTTCTAAAAAATATTTTAAAAGCTTTAAATACATTTTGAAAAGTTTTATTTTTAAATTTTGTTATTATTTAAGAATTTGTTTTATAATTTTTAATATTTTAAGCTAACTAATTTTTTTAAACGTTTTTGATTTTTTAAAAGATTTGTTTTTAATTTTTGCATAATTTTATTTTGAATTATTCAAGAATTTTAGTTTTTTTTTTTAATTTTTAAGTTTTGTTATATTTAGGTGTTCTTTTTATAGAATCCTAAGATTGTTATAAATTTATTTTATTAATTCATAGATTATTGTACTTAACATTCCCAAAATTTCGTATTTTGAATTGTTATATATATCAAATATTTCAATAACAGTATTTTTTATTTAATACTTCGTATTTCCTTTGATCAATGTCCTTTGATTTTTGTTTTCAATAATATACATATTATTAGAACAATATAAAAATTCTTTATTTTTAAATTTTTTATTACTGAAAAACTAATACAAAAAAAAACTTAACTTTCAGAATCATCCCTTTCACAACAATGTCATTCAATAAATCCATTCAAAACTTCCCGCCTTAGTAAAATCATGTTTATAAACTTTGAAATGTTTCTAATCATCTTTTCCACGTAAAACAGATGCTAAAATCATTTCAATGAATATATCCATGTTGATAGAAGAAATGCTTATAAACTTTCATGTTGATAGAGACAATATTGCACAATTGAAGAGAAGGAAAAAAGAAATTCCTCCCCGACGGGGAATTGAACCCCGGTCTCCCGCGTGACAGGCGGGGATACTGACCACTATACTATCGAGGATTTGTGTGAATAGCTTTCCAAAAACGTATCATAACAGTGAGGCAGCCTAGTTAGTCATTCACTTCAGTTCATATTGTGTTAATACGAGGGATGATGACTCAGAAAGATTAATTTAGAAATAAAGTAGATATACTTTTGAAAGATATTGTATTGTGATGACGATGAGTTGAGTTGAGTATCTTGTTGTAAAGCGAGAGGTGTTGAAGAGCATTAGAAATTATGTAATTAAGGATACTCTTATTGGGTTTTAGTTCTTTTGTAATGGAGATCCCAGGGAGGTTCCTGACAGATTTTTTTCCTCTCGTTATGATATCGATTATTGTTTGTTTATGGTACATATGAGGGTTTTTTGTGTTTGAACGAGGTTTTTTCTTTCTTTTGCGGTTGTCTGTTGATTTTATAGATTTTATCTGTTTTGTTTTTGGTAACAGAATTTCTTATTCTACTTTCAATTTTCGGTTTCTTTTTAATTGGATTTTTGGCTTAGATTTTATTATTTATGAAAATTTTTGAGTTGTTTTTTGATATTCATTCATGTTAGGTTACTCGGTTCCAGGATTTAAGAAGAAGTACTGTAAGAAGGAATTATTTGGCTTAATATCAATAATTTAAGAAGCGGTAAAACATCTCGACAAGATTTATGAATTTTTATCAGGAAGGGTTTGTTATGTCTTTTAAATAGAATTATTATCTTATTTCGTTTAAAATAAGGACATTCAAAATTTAACAAAAACATCGAAATGACAATTGTTGTTACAGATACTTTATCTCGCCATTATGACAAAAAAAACTTGGNCAATTGTTGTTACAGATACTTTATCTCGCCATCATGACAAAAAAAAACTTCCTATGAATTAATTTCGCAGAATCCCTAGAGTGAAATACAGAGTCCTTAATTTCGAAATTGCCAGAACTCTCGAATATTTCGTCTCTGAATATTTGTTGATGAAGAAGTGATTTAGAACTCCATTTTAGAATGTTTAGTTTTGAATATACTGTTTTTTCACATACAAAATTCGTTATATATTGTTAAAAATTATCATTTATTTTGTTTTATATTTATTATTAAAATTTATTCATTAACATCTCTTAATAACTGACTCATTAATTTCATAACTTATTTATATGGTTCGCAAACCCTTAGGTACCCGTATAGGACCCAGTTCTGAACAAAATAAAATTTTGAAAGCCCTACTATATTTTCTGATTCTTGACAAAATACAATATTATTATCTAATCAAATTTATTTCATTTTTAAATGTTAATTTTAAAGTGATTTTTTTTTTGAAGAAGAAACAGCTTTAACTTTTGCTTTCCACAAACCCTAAATAATAAACTTATAGTTTTGAAACAATAAATATAAAACATTCTTTTAAATAATCATATAAAAAGATACCTTTCCAAATTGTGAATAGTTTTAAGACCGGCTTTTGATACTTCACATAATGCTTGATATTCTGTTTTGAGTTCAATGTAAATTTAAACATAAAATATTCACAAATTTTTGTATCTACAATCTGTAATTTTAACTACATAAACACAAAAAAAATGGAAACAAAAATATTTAAACAGTAAATCATCAATTACACAAAAAATGATTAGTAGTAAATTTTACTAAAAAAAAAATGTACCCTTCAGTAGTCAAAAATTAACCTACATTTGAAATAGTAAAATTTTCTTATTAAAAATTCGTTTTTTAATTTATTAAGTTGTTTAACTCTACTTGAAAAGTAACGTTTCTGGTTGAACATGAACACTTTAGAAGTTCCAACATTTTAAAGTGCATAGCCATAGACAGTGAAATAAAATTAAATACAATAATGAAGTCACAGTCAAAAACATACATGCAAAAATGCTAACGCTGGGATTTCAACTGGAGCTGGTATGATGTAGAATTTACTACCTAATTGTAAACATTAATATTTTTTGTAGTAAAACAAAAAACAAAAAGGCATTGGTTTAAACTCAGCCCTGAAAAAAGATATAATGATGGTATTTTAACTATTAATAAAACTTGTAAATTGCATTAGTAAATTGGATTTGAGCGTTTATAACTTTATGTTATTTACATATATTTTTTATAAAACATATAATTATATCATAAAATCAAAAAAAACTTATAGAAATGTTTTATCCTTTTTCATAGTTTATAAAGAAGCTTAAACGAAATCCTTCAAAAAAATAAAAATATAATGAATATTATATGAGTATAAGAAGAACATTTTTGACATATAAAAGATAATATCAATACCCATAGGTACCCGGGTCTTAAGAACCGGGTATTTCAACACAAAGAATGTCGCTTGAAGTAAAAACTACAATATTTGATTCTTCAAAAACTATTGAGAAAGTATTGTTGAAAAAAAAATGGACTTGGTTCATCAAAAAACGATTGAAGAGCAATACTTGGAATAAAGATAAATATTTGTCAATGTTTACTTTTTCTAAGATATAGATAGATATTCCAAGACAAAGTTCACTTTTTTAAAGTTTATTCGGTCTTGAAAAAGTTTTTAAATATTTTATCTTTTAATTTTTATAGTAATTTTATTTTGTGTGTAAATAAAGCTGATTAATTTTATTTCCTTTTTTAAGTTTCTTGTTAGTGTTAAATAACTTAATTTTTATTATAATACTTCTTATTTGAGATGGTATTTATTATTAAGCTTTCCGATATTTTAAAGCTATCTTTTTTATTATCAATTAAATGTATATTGTATTCTAGTTTGTATGAAGTTGATTGTTTTTTTAATATTTATTTGTTTTTAATTTTAAATTTTAAAATATGCTGGTTGTTCTTTTTTTCTTAATTCTTGAGGGTATTTATTGTTTTGATGCGGGAATTTTAATGTTTTCCATTTTTCCTTCTGGATTGATTGTTTTCGAAAGCTGAAGGATTCGTTTTTTGATAAAAACGATTCCACAGACGTTTCTTGACTCCTCTCAAAATTCCGTCCAACCATAAACTATTTTGACCATGGAATTATTTCTGAAATCTCGGAATATTTCACATACTAGAAATTGATTCTATATTTATTTCCTACCCATGGATTGTAAACAACCAAATTTGGATATGGAACCGTTTCTGGAACTCTACATATATTGTGAACAAATTTGGAAACGTTTCTAGAATCTTAGAATAGATTCACATCCCAGAAATCGATTCCCATAAATTTCCTGACTGCTCTAAAAAATTCCCCGTCCAACGATACCGATATATTGCATATATTCCCAACGAAAAAATTATAAATGAAGCGGTGCAGTAGAACTACCTTAGTAGCACTAGGGTTTTTTTTTATGAAATTAGCTCTAAAGTTGAACCACTCACAACCTCTGGCCCATCCTCACTTCGTATAACATATTACCACAAAGGTTCATATAAGGAATCATAAAGTCTAAGAAAACTCATTTTGATTTAGTTGCGTCTTTCCTACGCCCTTGTATTTCCAAAATTGTGATGAGGGCTTATGAGTCTTATTTGTACCTTCAAAACGATGTATCATTTTAATTTTGCTTTTGTTGCTCCTTTCGTTTTTTGATTTTTTGTAGGCCTCATACGAACCTTCAAAATAATGTATCACATGACCCTACATGATTCGAGATAACGAAGTTACACACTAAAATGTTAATTTTGTATAGGCCATTTTACAGTTTTTCGCTTCCATTCTAACCTAAAAACCTAAAATATATTTAACAGTTAACGTTCTTGAACACGGTCTCAATATTTTTCAAAAACTTACTTTAAAAAATTAATGTTCTTGAACACTATACAAAAATAAACATCGCGTACAGGATTTTATAATGATAATTTAATTGGTATTTTGTTATGATTTTGGGATCATTTTGGAGAAGCTTTGAGTTTCATAATTCATACATCCCTCTATGGTAATGAAAATAATTTATGAAAAACAAGCTATATACTATAAACCTGCTACGAAATCTGAGATATCGTGAATTTTATAAATCTGTAAATTGAGTACAATAACGCCTCGAGAACATCATTTTGGAATATCAATGTGTGTTCTCATGAGTTCGAGGCGTTCAACACCGGCAATGAAATCACACAGGAAATGAGTCGGATAATTTCGCTCGCCAATCGAACACTTTATGAATTGAGCAGGGTTCTAAAAGCTAGGTTTATACGAAGATCTACAAGACACTCATAATACCAATTCTTATATATGGGGCTATATCATGGAAATTGTCTGAATCAAATAAGAACCTGGGAGGAGTATTTGAGAGGCAAGTACTGCGTATGATTTTTAGGCCTATCTGTGAAAACAATGAATGGAGAATGCGTTACACACTAGAGCTATTTGAGTAATATAAGAACACCATCATCTTTCAAAGAATGGCAAAGCAACAGATACGATGGCTGGGGCATATATACCGAATGCTTTCACAAGCGATTGATTTAGACTATGAATCCACACAGAGGTTCGTTGAATCATCATTTGTACGTGTGTATTTAATAAATTTATTAATAACAAACATTTAAATTTTAAAACAAAAAACAAATGTTTTTACAAATTTAAATTTAATATTAACACCCAAAAATTCAGATGCTAAATTTATATTTGAAAAAAATTACTCTATCAAATGTCTATATTGAAAAAAACATTAATTTTTTTGTTTTTAATTTAATTGAAAAAATATGTAATAACGTAACATTACTTACAAACTATTAACGGTCTTTAAAACGGTTTCAAAATCCTTCAAGGCTTTCTACAAAATGAAGTACAAGATTTTTTAAGGATTTTGATTATTTTATAACATATTTTTGAAGATTTTAATTGTTTTCTTGGTATTTTATCATGATTTTGGGAACATTTTGGAAAAGAGTTCAGTTCATTATGTGTAGCCCTCATTGCTCCTGCAATGCATAGACTACGAAGAACTTTATACAAGCTTCTGCAGTTCTTTGTTACCGATGTTGCTGTCCATCCTACGACGGACGCATACATAAGTATTTAGCTCTAACGATTGCATTGAGAATATTGTGTCATTTTTGAAGATAAGCCCCAGCTCTTAGGTTGCACGACACACATAGTAGGGTGATTGAGCCTTTTTAGTTCTTTCTTCAATGTTCCTACCCCACAGAACCTTTGAGTCCAGGTAAACCCCCAGATATTTAGCTTCATTTAAGGGAACCAGTAGCTGACAACTGAGCGGTGTTATGTTGAAGATTACTACTACTTACTACTGGGGGAAAGAGTCTCGAGGATAGAAGAACCACACGAGTTGACTAACATCTGAACTCTGTGTTCTTCAATCTTTAAAATACAATAGTGGTTTCTTCACTTGATTAAACACATTTATACCTTCAACCAATTGTAGATGCGTAGGTGGTGAGTAAGTTTTGGAAAAAATCTTCCGAAGTCTCACCGCATCTTTTGTAGACTCTTCACAGAAATGTATCAATTTGGACCGAATGGAGCACTACTACAACAGAAATTGGAAGTGTTGATCTTTTCAATGAAAATTGGTGTTGAAGAATGTTTACTACGTTTCAGAGTTAAACACGAATTTAATTTCAATAACGAAGGCTTCTGCTTCAGGAATGAAAGCTATCGTTGAATAGTTTGGATTTCCAAAATGCTAAGAAGGGATCCTTTACCTTACCTTTACCTTTTGTAGCTTACAACCTATGGTTGGTTTTCGCTTGCTTCAAAAGGTTACTCCATTCTTGTCTGTCCGCTGCCTTTCTTCTCCATGATGTTTTACACCGCAGCGTCGTCAAATCGTTTTCCACCGCGTCAAGCCAGCGCAGGCGAGGTTTTCCTCTTTTTCTTCTACCACCATCAGGAAAGGAGAATAGACATTTGTTGGCAGGAGCAAATTCGTCCATTCGGTGTACGTGCCCAAGCCATCTCAACCTCTGGATTTTGATTTTCTGGACGATATCTTCATGTTGGTATAATGTGTTGAGTTCCTCACTAAGAAGGGATACTACTGTGAAATTTGAAGGGGGAATGTGTCAAACGCTATTTCCAAAAGTCAGTCATAAGAGAAGCAATGCGTTGATGGAGGTTATACTTGCTGATCTCTATGAGAACTGTATCATCAGGAGGAGGGAAATACTTTCTTTTGTTGACAGACGATTTTTCCAGAATTGAATTTGTATTTAAGCTGGAGGAGTATGAAAATCGTGTACCTTACACACCTCAACAAAATGGGGGAAACCAGACAATTGTGGAGATGGCTTGCTATATGATGCTACATTCTGATGTTTCCAATTTCTTTTGTTATGAGGATATATGGACAAGGATTGTAGTATTGAGAATTACAAAGCTTGCTTAGTAGCTAAGGGATTCAGCCAACAGGAGGGGAAAGGCTTTAGCGAAACGTATGCAATTTAATGTTTCATGGCATGATGACGAAGCTTGGATTCAAGAGCGAAACTGAATCTATGTGAGAGGAGAATCACTTGAGTTTCTGATTATAATTGTAGTTGAGGTGGATGATACTTTGATAGTGTCAAATCTCTTGAACGATATAAATGATACTTAAGCTAACATCCAGAAAGATTTCTATAGATTAAAGGTTCTCTAGATTATTTGTTTATGATGGAAATAAAAAGGGAAAGATTATCTACAGAAGAAAAACATTCAAAAGCTTCTCAAGGATTTCAACTTGGAGAATGTGAATAAGTTTAGTACTTCCTTAGATCCTGGAATTGTATTGCTCAAATGTGATATTTGCAATGCAAATTGTTCGATTGTTGATGGTTTTATTTACCCGGGAGTATTGTGACATGGGAGGGTAAGCTTCAACATACTGCGGCCTTAAGTAGTACCGAGGCGAAGTACATATGGCTCTTTGCGCTGCTGGAAAAGAAGCATCATACCTGAAATCCACATTTACAGAAATTGGATCGACAGAGTTTGTTTCACAACATTTGAAAATATTCGCTAACAACGCTGGTGCATTTAGGAGTGCTCCCTTCAACGTTTGACATTTTATGGCTTCGTGTTTTGATGAGTTTTGGGCTCTCTCTGGTTAGTTTGTTCGTCAGTATGTTTAATACTCGCCATAAACTATTGGTGTTCTAGTTTAGTTCTCATTTGTCAAGATATCGTTTCCACTCATCTTGGCTGTGTTTGTTGACTAGTTGAATTATTTTGGTATCCTAATGTTTGGATCTGACAGGTTTTATTGTCTGAGTGAATGCTGTCGTAGTAAGCGTTCTCCTCTGTGAAAACTGTTTGGTTGTAGGACAGTAGGAGTTTTACAGGAAGTTAGTGTAGCCTTTACCTTCACTCTGTTTCGTCCTAATGATGTTTGTATGTACCAGTTCATTGAGAAAAGATTCTGAAATATCCCGACTTAAAAACTATCTCTACATCACAGCTTAACAGACATAAGAGAACGCAAAATGATTTTAATGCAAAAAGCCATAAAATTTAAAATAGTAATCTGATCGATCATTTCAAAGAATAATTAAACTTAATTACTAAATACTGAAAACTGTTGTTTATTGCTGTAATTTGATCGACATCAAAAGAATGATTCATTTATATTATTCTTAAAGGTTTCATTGACGTTTTCTTTTTAATCAACTTCTGGAAATTGTTATTATTCTTGAATTATTTTCATTTGAGTTGGAGCATGAGCAACGAATTCAAAAAGGAATTTTAAGCAAAGACTGAAGCTAGAGAGTAGAACTTTAAAAAAAATGATTTCATTGTTAAAATTTAAGTGTATATAGCTGTTTTGAGTGTAGATTTAAATTTATTATTAAAAATTATTCACGAACAACCGAAGTAGTTGGGATTTGGTCCTTGGGCTTCCCAATATGCTCAATATTTCTAGAAATATGAAACTAATAATGCAAAAAAAAAACACTCAAAACAAGCCAATACCATGAATATTCAAAATTATGAAAATAGATACAATACAAGAACGGTAGAGGATTCCTCAATTCACCTCAAATGACGATAATTTGTAATCAAAAGTAAAGTAATCTAGTTAATAAAAAAGTGCCCCACTACTGTAAAAAAAAACCGGTTCTTTTAGCAACATTGCAACCCATCAACATTCTCTCTCCACCACCAAGAACAGCTACAAACAAAATATCCCCACTAACAGTATCCATTCATTCTAGTTGAATGGAGAAGCAGAAGTTGTTTACGAGTTGATTGTGTTTGTAAGAGGGGTTGAGTTGAATATTTGAATAATTAATGAGTTTCAATTAAAATACCTCAGGTGGAGAAAACTAACAATCATTGTGACTTGAAGCACTTTCCAGGCTATCCTATCAGTAAATAGCAAATAATGGCTATATATGAACAGAACAGCTATAAAACTCACCTGACTCAGAACAGTGATGTGATCAATGTAGTAGTCATCAGTCTTTGGCCGGATGAATCTGTTGCATAGACACGATTTCCCAATTCCCATCTGACCTTTGTCCTTTTCGGTACCAGACAGACCGACCACAGAAACGTTTATCTGCCGCATTTTGTATTTTCTGAAAAGAAACAAAAAATTGATTATTAGTCATTTGTGATTATTGTGAATAGCATTTAAGAACGTAGCGTAGAAAATCTGATAAAAACACCCGCCCACATTTCATTCAAAATCGATAAGCTTTTGTATAATTTGTATGTCTGTCTCGACTCATTTCGAGGTTTTCGATTGTTTTCTTATTTAGAGTGAAGTAAAGTCGTCTGTCTGCCTGTCGGTTTTGGAAAGAACTCGATTGATGATGAAATAAAATCAATTGAAATGGATATTTGTGGTTTCAGAGGGTTTCTTTCTGCTATGTTGGCATGTTTGATGTTATTTTATTTGTTGGTCGAAGAATTTCATTTATTTAAGAGGATGAGGGAATTGATTTCGATGATTGAGCTGGGTTTTATTTTGGTAATAATACTTGTATGTCCGTCTGAGGTCAAATTTAAGGAAATAAAACATGATATCAATTGATTTTTAAAGAAAAACTTCTAGAATACCGTTGCTAGAATACTATTAGAATACCTACGGAATCTATACCTACCTCTACAATGACACTGTTTAAGAAGGTGAGATTTTACGGAATTAAATAAACATATTGAATCCTTCTTCATATGTTCTTGTAGAAGGTAAACTTAAGTGTTCCATGCTTGGGTAAGACTTCTTAAAAACCTTCTTGAAATCTTCTTGTAGAAGGTAAACTCAAACGGTATTCAAAAATTTTGACATCCTCTTGAAAAACTCTGTAAATCTGCTTCCAATGATTACTTGAAATCAATATAAAACTATACATTTTTTGAAACTACTAAAGTTTAATGCTTCTTGAATACCTCTTTAAGAAGAATTTCAAAGACGTCATGGAAAACCTCTTCAAGTATATGTTTGTAGAATACTTGAAAAGGTATTGTGCACCGCTAAAAGTAATACAACCTTTGAATACCACTTTGCTGATTGGGTAAGAGCATCTTACAAGACATCAAAGATATTGAATTGAATATTGAATACAAATAGTGCTTTTCATCATTCATTTTCAGTTCAGTTTCAGTTTCAGTTCAGTTT
>JXPG01062865.1:0-12868 GCA_001015175.1 Megaselia abdita | reverse complement strand
TATAGTTTTCCCTTTTATTCTTCAGTGGAAACATACAATTGCTGTCTCGCCTACCATATATAGTCTCTAATGGTAATTATAACTTTAATGCTTAGTTCCCGAATATAAAAATCTTCATCTTCTTTCACCATTTTCATTTTGTATAATCTCCAAACCTTGTCGCCGCCGCCGGCGCACTCATGACTGCTCTAGTGTAGTAGCGGCAGCCTGACGAATTTCCATAGATTTACTAATTCGACTAAGGGGTGATATTGACGGCGGCTACTGTACTATCTGGTATAATGTACTCATTATTTTACTTTTACATGAAACTAAACTAGAGACAAATAAAAATAATAGTAAAATACGTGTTTTTTTAAATGTTTAAAAACTATAAAAACCAATTTCAATAAAGACTTTCATAAGGTAAATAAAAGAATTATTCAAAAATTAATAAAAATACAAAACAAAATTGTGTTTCTTGGTGTCATCTTTTCTGTGTTTACGTCTTTTATATAATAATTGTGCATTGTTCGCAAAAAATATTTTGAGGAAATGATTTAAACAAAAAAACAGAATTTGCCCGATTTTAGTAATCTAGAATCTTTTGTTTATAGTTTATTCTGTTTTCGACCTAAACTGAAAAAGTTAAGAAATCAAATATTTATTTAGTCAACCGGTTAATTTATTAAAAATTAAAAAAAATCTCATTAAAAATATAAAACCTTTGAAATTTTCGACCATGTATATATACTCAGAAACAAGTTAATATATTGACAATACGTAAAAACTTTGTTGACGATTTGTAGTTCGAAAACCTTGCTAAGTTCTGAATCACAATTAAATTACTTCAGATATTTGATTTTACAATGCATATTGAAGCAAAACAAATCTATTAAATAAATTATAATAATGATAACTGCCGTAATTTATCACAGCTAAAGATATAATTATAAATTTTACTTTGGCTAATTTACCATGATTACTAATAATTTAATTGAATATCTTAAATTCCAAAGTTCAACAATCTAATCTGAAATCGGAAGGCAGTACAATCTCTATATCGAAGAACTAAACGAACACCAACTCTTGTCATCAAATGTCCCGAAAGAGACATTAAAGTAAATTAACCAGGAATGCGTAATATTTTACTTAAGTAATATATAGCTGCAATTCATATTTTTAATACTGTCAGTATATTAATTTGAAAATCATAAGAACTCAAGATTTTCATATTTTTAAAATTAAATATAGTAAAGAAATAGATTTAAAATGTAAAATATCAGCTCTCTTNATTAACCAGGAATGCGTAATATTTTACTTAAGTAATATATAGCTGCAATTCATATTTTTAATACTGTCAGTATATTAATTTGAAAATCATAAGAACTCAAGATTTTCATATTTTTAAAATTAAATATAGTAAAGAAATAGATTTAAAATGTAAAATATCAGCTCTCTTCTGTAATTCAAGACTGTCTTCAAAAATGTTGCAATTTTTGTTGACATCAGGGTCAAATATGCACATTTTTAATCCAAACATGTCCTTATGAACTTTTCGGACTTCCACCCAGTGAAGTATCGTCGCCAGATATTTCTATTTAAAGTTATTACCAAAAAACAACAAAAAAATCGAAAAAATGTCTTTTCTTAGGTCTGCAAGACTTAAGTTTGAAATGAATATTGAACAATTTAACTATNATGTCCTTATGAACTTTTCGGACTTCCACCCAGTGAAGTATCGTCGCCAGATATTTCTATTTAAAGTTATTACCAAAAAACAACCAAAAAATCGAAAAATGTTCTTTTCTTAAGTCTGCAAGACTTAAGTTTGAATTGAATATTGAACAATTTAACTACCATCCAAGTGAGAGGTGTTTCTATGTATATGTCGCAATCTTCTGGAATCAAGCGCCTGCCTTCCAGAAAACAGCTTAATTTTATATTTTCAAGAGTCAACTGTTGAAATGTATGCATCGAACTGTTATCTAAAACAATTTAAATATTTACAAGATGTAATCTTTTTATTTAAATAATAATAATTATTAAACATAATGTATTTGTTTCTCAAATACTTAAGTATAAAAAAAACAACAAATGTTATGCTTAATTTAATATTTTTACATTACATTACATTCTCAAAATGATTTATTTAAAATTTAAAATTGTTGAGTAAGCTCAACAGTAGTAAGTAAAGTCTTTTGAATCGAAACAATATAATTTTTATCTGCACTCATAAAAAAACTAATCTAAATCACACAACGAGCTAAAGGTGACTCAGGGTGTAGCAGTGATATTAAGGAATGGTTGCTTCCTATGTGTTTATCAGCTGCTTTTCTACATCAGTGTGGTTAGTTTTCCCTCTTTCTCTGAATAGAGTCAGTGATGAGCTGTCTGCTATTTTAACTAATGTATTAGAGGTACCCTTTTATTTCATCCACATCGAATTGACGATGGTGGGACTCGGGTTGTATATCCAACTCAGAAAATTTGAGAATCGATCCCAGAATCGGCAGACTGGAAGGCGAAAGTGCTAGCACCTACACCAACCATCTACCTTACAATCATAATGATATTTAAGACAATCCAACTCATTTTCTCAAAATATGATTAATTCTCCAACCAAATTGTAGCAATTTCACCGTATATTCATATTATAAACAAAAATCTTTATAAAAAAACAAATTTAAAAAAAAGACAAAACAACAAGTTTTGATTGTTACGGATCTCAGTGTGGTGATTCTTAATCGCAATCAATTATATGCACCGATAAAAAGGCATTTAAAAAACACAGTTCCTTGGCAGCAATTCCTTGTTTTAAATAGCTTTTTGATTTGGATAATCAAGATACAGGTGAATTTCCTTATTACATCAGTATCTTTAAAACGCGGTATCAAACTGGAAAATCGGATAAGATTTTCTTAACTAAAATTTGAAAATATTTAAAATGGAAGCTTCCAGAATTGAAGCGCTAGCGCCATCTGCTGTCGACCAATAAAAAATCTTTTAATGTCGGTTTAATTTGTTTACATACATCCATAGTTTTGAAGGTACTAATAAGACCTACAAACCCTCATCAAGGTCTTGTAAATACATGATGGGGGTGGGAAAGGGGCGACTAAGCAAAATGTATGTGGATAACTTCGTCATCTCGATATATCATTTTGAGGGTACTATTAAAGACAATGAACGCTCATTCTCAATTTTAGAAATACAAGGGCTTAGAAACTTAAGGAAAATTGGTTTTTTGGATTAATTTGATTTTTATGGTTCCTAATATATTATACGAAGTGAGGCTGAGGCTGAGACCAGAGGCTGTGAGTGGGGCAATTTTAGAATTAATTTTTAAGAAAGGACCGCTTCTTTGTTTTTTGTTTTTTTCAAGAATAGTTACAAATTCTAATAATAATTGCAAATCCCTTGGAGATATTTTGGTTTGTAGCTAATTCTGGGTAGTTTTTCGCCCTTCGAAGCATACCTACACTCTGACGATATTGATTTCTATACTCAGTGTAATTTCAAACATTTTCTTAAAAAGTTTTCTTTCATGTGAGTCGGAGATACTTATCATTTCTTTTTTAATGAAATTAAAACACTGCTCATCAAAACCAAAGCAGTTAGAAAAAGTTTATCTTGTTAATAGCAAATTAGAATCTCAATCAAATTTCCACTTAATAAGACCTATTCTGCAACTACATTATGTTTCTGTGGTTTTACAAAAAATGATATTATATTATCGAATCCGCTTCATAAGTATTTTTTATTCTTCAGTTTATTTAAAAGTTCAGTGAATAAGTATTTGTGAGGTATTTTATGTCATCTTCAGAGCTTATAAGTACACTCAAAGACATTCGTTAATAGATGAGTTCCTCCCGTCCATAATCTTAAGTAGTGAAAAGCCCCTTCAATTTTATAAATTTTTATACTACTACTACTACTACTACTAAAAGATAATTTTATTTTTCAACATAGTCTCTTTTTAGGTCAATACACTTATTCCAGCGTTTCTCTAATTTCATTAAGACATTCTTGTAACACGATTTCTCAAGCCCTTCAAAATACGCATTTGTTTCCAATTCTTCCTTGTTTGAAGTGAATCTTTTTCCACCAAGCCATTTTTTAAGTCTGGAAACAGGAAGTAGTCACTGGGAGATANTAAAAGATAATTTTATTTTTCAACATAGTCTCTTTTTAGGTCAATACACTTATTCCAGCGTTTCTCTAATTTCATTAAGACATTCTTGTAACACGATTTCTCAAGCCCTTCAAAATACGCATTTGTTTCCAATTCTTCCTTGTTTGAAGTGAATCTTTTTCCACCAAGCCATTTTTTAAGTCTGGAAACAGGAAGTAGTCACTGGGAGATACTGTGGTGGTGCATTGTCATGATGAAAAAGAACTTTTTTTCTTGCCAACTGTGGCCGCTTTTTCTGTATTTCAAGGTCCATTTTGTGCAGTAACCCAACATAATAGGCTCCTGTGACGGTTTTCTGTGACTTCAGATAGTCGACAAATATCACACCTTTTTCATCCCAAAAACCGTGAAAATAATCTTTCCAGCCAATGGAACTACTTTTGCTTTCTTCGGTGCGCTTGAACCATCTTCTTACCCATTGCTTCGACTGTTGTTTTGTTTCGGTGTGGAGGTGAATCCATGTTTCATCCACAGTTATGAATCGACACAAAAATTCCTTCGTATTACGTTGAAACATGGTCAAACACAAAATAAGCGAACGATTGCTTTTGTGATTAATAGTCAACAAACGCGGCCCCCATCTTGCTGACAGCATTTTCATATGCAAATAATCATGCAAAATCAATTTCGTGGTACCTGCTGATATCTTCAATTTGTCAACTATATCGCGAACTTTCACTCGAGAATCTGCCATAACTATATCACTGCCTTTTTTGATCATTTCGAGAGTCACTTCTTTTAGTCGACCTTAACGGNACATCTTTTTCATATGCAAATGTTCATGTAAAATCAATTCTGTGGTACCTGGTGATATCTCCAATTTGTCAACTATATCACGAACTTTCACTCGATAATCTGCCATAACGATATCAATGACTTTTTGTTTTTCATTTCGGGAGTTGCCACTTCTTTTGGTCGACTTGAACGGTGTTCATCCATTTTGCCTATACGACCACGTTTAAATTCGGCAAACCAAAAAATCACTGTCGTTTTAGACGAAGCAGATGTGCGATCAAAATTCTTCGGCTGTCAAAAAAAATCTATATGATTTAGCAACCTTTCACTTTCAATGTAACCTACTAATAGATGTTATTTTATAGGAAATATATAAATTATAGTGGAGCCATCTCTTTGATACCGGCTACTTATTGAACTGCCCTCGTATATATATGAAATATATTTTTGATACTAAAAACAATTGTTTAAACGTGGTCTCCTCCTCGGAACTTTTTCTTTACCGTTTTATGCTATTGCAGGTAAATACAATTAAATTATATACAAAATTAATCACTAGCTATATTAATAGTTACTATCTATATTAATAGTATTAACTATTTAGTACCAAAAACTGTTTAATGTTAATAACCTAGCTTAATGACGGCTTATATTGGAAGGGGCAACATATTATTTTGCTTGTATGTGGATTTCCATTTTAGTTTTTCGAAGTTAGATAAAAATACTAAAACAGATTTTAACCATTATTTCCCAAGGTTTGAAACTTTTAAATTGAAAAATTTAATAACAACTGTGTTAAAAATTGAAGATATCAATGAGTTGAGCTCATAGCTTTTTGATTTTTGTGAAATAATAAGAAATCTCAGTATTATAATTGCTTCAAAAATTCAAAAACAAAAGTTTAAATCCTACCTCAAGATCATCAAAATGACAAAATATTTAAAATACACTGCATTTGGTTTGTTTAAGCTAGTTTAGTTATAAACTAATTCAAATGAGAATATCGTAAATGTCTCAAACATTTATTCATGAAAACATGAAATGTTTTTTTCAAATTTCCTCAAATCGAAACGGCTTTTTATGTTTGTTAGTTTTATTATTAAAAAATGTTAAAATACTGAAAGAAAAGAAAATTGCAAAGCAAATTGATTATTACTGCAGAAATGATAACCTATTACTCGTTTTTGTTTCAATCTATAACACAACAACATTTTTTCCTATAAAAACTATATAAAATATTCAACGAACAAACAAAACTGTTCATAGGTATTGTTATCAGTAATAATCCAATTACGTTTTATTGATATATAACAAAATTATTTTTTTTGTGTGATAATTTTCTTTTCTTTTTTTATTTTGTTTTCAGAGCAAAAAATATTTCTTGTTAATTATTTGTCCTGCTAAACTGTCAGAGTACAAAAAAAAAAAAAAAATAAGTGTTGTTCAACCTCTGTGCACATAAAAATTGATAAATAGCTTGTTGTTGTCTCAATATATTTCTTCTTTAAGAAAATGTCGTCGAGCACTTCGAACGTTGCAGATGATACAAGGACAGTACTGACCAAACGAAGCCGTACTACATCCGAGTCCGTTCGAACAAAACCATTTCCTATTAGAGGTGAGAGAGCTATAAATGATGTCAGTGTTCCGCATGTGATTGCAATGGTTGGCTTACCAGCTAGAGGTAAAACGTTCATATCGAAAAAGTTATCCAGATATTTAAATTGGATTGGAATTTCGACAAGAGTTTTTAACTTAGGTGAATATCGCCGACATGCTACATCTGCTTATAAAAGTCATGAATTTTTCCGTTCAGATAACGAAGAAGCAATGACAATTAGGAATAAGTGTGCACAACAGGCCTTGGATGATGCTTGTCAATGGTTGTTGAGTGAATCCGGTGGCAGTGTAGCTGTTTTTGATGCAACTAATTCAACCGTGGAAAGAAGGGAATTAATACATGACATTGTTGTTAAACATCATAAGTTTAAACTGTTTTTCATTGAGTCAATATGCGATGATCCGAAAATAGTGGCTCAAAACATAAAAGAAGTCAAGGTTAGCAGTCCAGATTATGTGAACATGAATACGGATCTAGTCTTAACAGATTTCTTGAAACGCATTGAGCACTATGAAGAACGTTACCAAACCTTGGATGAATATCAAGAAAAATATTTGTCTTTCATCAAAATCTACAATACTGGTACAAAAGTAGTTGTTTTCAATAATGAAGGACATTTACAAGCCCGAATCGTGTACTACTTAATGAATATCCACATTACACCACGAACTATTTATTTAACGCGCCACGGTGAGAGTGAACATAATTTAAAAGGCCTTATTGGAGGAGATTCATCACTTAGTAATCGTGGAAGGCTGTTTGCTAAGTCACTTTCTAACTATATCAATGAAGAAAAAATCGATGGTCTTCGTGTTTGGACTTCTTGGATGAAAAGAGCTATTCAAACTGTTGAAGATATAGATGCCCCACAAGAACGTTGGAAAGCTCTCAATGAAATTGATGCAGGCACTTGTGAAGAAATGAAATATACAGAGATTAAAGTGAAATATCCTGAAGAATTTAAAGCTAGAGATGAGAATAAATTTTCATACAGGTATCCCCGAGGTGAAAGCTACGAAGATTTAGTTGCCCGGTTAGAACCAGTCATAATGGAGCTGGAGAGACAAGAGAATGTGTTGGTCGTATCTCATCAAGCTGTGATTAGATGTTTGATGGCATATTTTCTTGATAAATCTGCGGAAGAACTGCCATATTTAGAAGTTCCGTTACACACTGTAATAAAACTTACTCCTGTCGCATACGGATGTATTTGCACTCACATTGCTATTCCAATCAGTGCTGTAAATACTCACAGACCAAAACCATCCACTGCTGGAGAAGTCGGAGTCGACCATGGCGTCATTGTTTCTAGTGAAGAAGAATATTTCGAGGAAAGTCGTGAATCGTTTGAAAATATCACTATCAATGGTGGAACAAAATGACAATCTTCATCTGATTAAATTTATTCGCATTTTCGATTGAAAATTATGCCTAATTTTCGTTACTATTTTGTTAAAAAGAATTGTTAATAAATCGTGACTACCAAACTCGGGATATTTTAGAAAATGATTATAAATAGTTATGAAATATAAGTATGTATATAACATAAACTTTGAAGTTTACACTAATTTTTGGGGGAATATATTGTATTCACAATTAAAAAGCACCTTCTCATTAATATACAGATTACATTTTTAAGTTAATACTCCAGGGTAATTAAGCATTATTCTAGGCTGTAAAATACATTAAAAAGAGTTTTCCCCTTTTTTTTACTTGGGTCAGACTTATGTAATACATTTATAAATTGTAATCTATACTGATTTTTTTGTAATTGTTGGGAAATAATATTTATTTTACTTTTATATTTGATTTTTATTATGGCTGTAATTTTTTAATTTGTTTAAGTGTAAGATATTAAAAAACTCATTTACATTCTAGAAATTACAATCTCAACAATTCGAAGCACGTACTATACTTATTTGATGTTGTTTTCCCAGTTCCTTTAAGAATTTCCAATCCAACGATATTTATAATTATATTACATATATGTTAACTCCACGCATTTTTCCTTATTCATATCAGATCTCACTTTATGCTTCTACCATGCAAACTTTTGGAATCTGATGTTTTCCACTTCAGCCAAAGCACCCTATTAGTAATATTAGCTTTGAGCTTTTTTTCTTTGCTCTTGTAGGGTGTTCAAATTTCAGTTGAAAACATTAGACTAAAAAGGTTTTCCTATCTCTATTATTTGTTTATGCTTCAACTTTCAAAAATGAATGAAAATAAATCTCATATAATTTTATACAAACACTTAAAGTACATTTTTACGTAACATTACTAAAAGTAGACTACCCAGACCTCCGATTACCTATACTACAAACCGCTTTATTTTACAAACACGTAACGCTAATTTTTACATAATATTACGAAAAGACTATAGTGTATCAGAGACCTCAGGTAGACTATCCTACAAAAAAGGATCCGTTATGTTCGCTCTTCATCAATTAGAAGAAATATTTAGCTCGCTCCCTGCGGTGCTTAATGAAAATTACGGTATCCCTGTCTATATGGAAGATACATACGGACCTAGATATAATTAACTTATTTTAATATAGATATTTATTTTAGGCGCATAACGGAATCTTATTTGGCGTAAAAAAAGAAGATAATTGATTGTGTATAATCGTTAGATTTTTCGTTGGTTAGTTAACTACGGATGTGCAAATTAACTGATTTGTGTTAAAATCTATGTGCTGATAATAATATTTCTACAGAGTTGTATGTGTAATTATGTAAAAAGGAAGACTTCTTTTTCTCCCGATTAATGTAATTTTAACTTAAAACTCGTTTAATTTCAGATCTGTTGAATAATGCAAAATGCTGAAATGCAACAATCACACTACGATAAAATTGGTTCACTGAACGACGGTTCCTATATGAAACCTTTGCCATCAAGTTTGAGTAACATTTACGTTGAATCATCAATAATGTATAAAAGATCATATAGTTTTAAAAACGAAAACTATTTGACGGACTTACATAATGATTGGACCGAAATTGAGAATAAAAATGAATGGAAAATATATCCTACTCGAATTCCTAAAAACTTACAGTATTACAAAGGTAGCTTTGAAGAGCCGAACTTTGATGATTATCACGTTGATAACGATGAACCCAAATACATTGATAAATATTTGTTCGAAGATATTCCTAATAATACCGAGGCCCCAATAGTTCAAAATATTCAACAAAGAAATAGTGATCTGGAAACTGTTTCAGCAGAAGATGTCACTTACGACTGTTGTAGTCTATGGAGTATTGATGAATCATTTTGTAGTTGTGAAAATGCAAGTATTAAACAACAGGATAGTATAAATTCAACATCAAAGACTTTGGATGAAAATGCTAACACTAAGGATGAATGTCACGAACAAAAAGATATTGATGAACCGGATCTCAAAGAAATAAGTAGCTCAACAGAAAATTCTAGCTGCCAATCAGAAATAGCATCACCAATTTTTGAAGTAATCAGTTCATCAAATAATAAAGGCGATTTCTATTTGGAACTGGAAAAGTCTTGTCCAAAACATGAAGCTGAAAATAATGTAAGTACTTTTAAAAAAATAATTGATATTTGACCAAATTTTTAGTATCTCTTCTCTTACCCTGAATTAAAAACTGTTTTAGCTAAGAAAAGCAAAGTTATAAGGCTTCTTGTCGATTTACCGTACATTCTCTTTCGGTCTTTAGTGATAAAATAAATGAATATATCAATTTTGTTTTGTTTATTATTATACAAAATCGAAACATTACATAAACTCAAAGTTTCTCTCCTATATATATTAAGAGTACTTCAAATTGCCATTATGAACTAAATGCTCTTGAAGTTTTTTTAATATAGATTTCTCCTATATAAATTTATAATACTTTTTACAAATGTGAACTTTTTGTTTCTATTTCAGGATATTGATGGGGAGCCTGATAAAGAAGATCTCGCAGTTTTAGATAAAAATGAGAATAACACAGATGATTCTGTTTTTGTTGAAAACAAACGTGCTTCTTCCTCAGAAAATATTAATTTCAATGAGTTCGATATTGAATCTGAAAATGCTCAATCATTAGTATTGCCTAATATCATAGAGAATAATGGCGATGAGAGCAAATCTAGTAAAGTTAAGATTTTATGCCAAGAAATAATCACTGAAGCAACCTCCGATACTCAAAATGTTCTATTATTGCCAGTAAAAACAATTGATATCGAAAAAGATTCAACTAATTTAGTTGGGGAAACAAAACATATCTCAGAATTTCTTTGCAATGAAGTATATTTGAACTCCCAACTAATCAATGATCTCTCAATCTTCACAGACAACTCAAATTTTAATAGAGAGAATAATATTGCCTCTCCTTTGCCATCAACTTCAAACAAGATCTTGTCGGAATCTGAAAAGACGGTGGAAATTAGTGATTCATCATTCAAACCAACCAAACTTCCACAACTCAAGCCATCAAAGTCAACTAATAATAAGAAATCTATTCTAAAAGGTAAATACAGGGAAGACACCGTAAATCTTCCGACTCAAGTAAAATTAAAGAGAATTAAAAAGAAAGTTTCGTTTGATGAAGCAGAATTAGTGAATAATGTCAAAAAGAGAATAATATTCACGAATAACGAAGACAAAATTATAAATAAAGTTTTAGGCAAGAAAAAAAGTAACAAAAGGGTGCCTGCTGACCAGTTATATATTACAACAGTAGCTATGAAAAAAATAAATTATAAATGTGATATTAAATCTAAGGATGAAGATAGGTACACTTCAAACCTATTAGATATAAATCGAAGAAAGAAAAAAAAAAAAAGTGGAGATGATAGGAGAAAAAAACGAATAGATTTGATTGATAGTAAAAGAAATAAAACAGAGTCTTATGCAAATAAGAAATACAATAATGCCGATTCCTCGCTACCACAAAACAAAGACAACCAACGAGTGCCACAAGACAAGAATCCACTTTTTGAAAATAGTGAAATATTTCTAGAAGAAAATAATATTTTCTCCAGAGGGGGTAGTAGAAGGTCATCAATTGATAGTCAATCATGTAAGTAAATTTAACTTAATTTTTTAATAAAGAGGATATATCTAATTTAATTAGTTTACAATTTAAAACAAACAAAATCTAGTAAAACAAATATTTTTAAGATGAGCTTACGTTCTTGTCCAAAGAACTTTTAGCATCATTACAGCTAAAGAACATATTTTTTAATATATTTGAAATAATACACCCAGAAAACTTGTGGTAATAGTTACTGTTCTCATGATTAATTATGTTTTACCATGGTTTTGACCAATCTTATTTACCATTCAAAATTGTGATAATCAATTTGATTTTACAACTAATAGTAGTAAATTCTACTATTCTATTTAACCAATCCACATAGAAAACCAAATAATTTAAAAACAATCCTTGCTATGTATATTTTCCAGAATAGAAAATCTTTTCTTCCACAAATTCTGTCTTTTAGTGTTTGAAATGAAATGGGAAAGAAATATTGATTTAATAGATTCTTTTTACTCTACTCCAATTCTATGTTACAGAAGCCGATTGTTATTGAAGTCTATAAACCAGATTAAACTAGAGGAAAATGTAATGTGCACATTTTGAGTTATATCAGTATACCGTTATTGAAATTTCTCGATTTTTTTGAATGAAATCTAAGAAAATCGATACGTTAAAAATAACATAACACTAATCGCATTTTTGTGTTTTGTTCTTGAATAATTTGGATAGAATAGTCATACTTCAAACATATTTTTTTAGTGCTATATTGAGCTTAGAACATTAAATTTTTATTTTGAGTTATTAAAAAAAATCGTTACACTAAAAACCAGAAGTTCACTCATTAGTCAAAATTTAATGAAGACTAAATAGAGTGTGTGAGAGTAAGGTTGTCCACCCATATAACTGAAATATCAGCTATGTCCGCGACTGAAAACTCAAAGCATAGATAAATATAATAGATATGCAAACATAGAACAAGTTCATTCGTCATTTTTCTAATTTCAACATTACGGAAATAAGGAGGAAAAAACAGCTGACCGCTCTCTTGCACAAAGAGGAAGGTGAAAGAGACTCTCTATTAAAATTACATCGACGTTTTTAAATAAATTTGGTACAAAGCACTAGTCATTTTTATTTTATTTGCAAATATAATTTTTTTTAGATGATCAAATCTAATTTATTGATAGAAAATTAAAAAAAAAAAATTAATATCTAAATTATATTTATAAGTATTGATTAGATATACAATTTAATTACTTTTTTGTAATTTTGGTTAATAATAATCTTTAAATATTTTTCCATTTTTTGTTGACGGTTACCTATGAAATAGTATTATA
>JXPG01062841.1:495-12034 GCA_001015175.1 Megaselia abdita | reverse complement strand
ATTGGAAACTGTGCAGCCTGGAAAGTGAATTATTTCCTTAAATTGTGGTTCTTTTTATAATTATAATTCTTTGTTAATGGTTGTTGGTATTTGTTTGATTTCTTGATATTTTTTATTTATTCATTTTAAGTTATTGTTAAATGTAAGTTGTTGTTTAATGTAATTTTAATGTCTTTTTCTCAATTTTTGTTGTATTTTTAGTCTCTATTCTTTTTAACATTTGTTGTTTTTTAAAGTTTTATACAGATTTTATTTGTTTTTCGAAATTTTAAAATACTTTATTATCTTGAGAATGTTTTATTTAATGAATTCAGTTTTTCTTACAATGAACAATCATATTTCTTAATAATCGATACGACAATGGATTGATTATGCAGACACAACTTTACCAAAATACTTTTGAAAAATGGTTTCTTAGAATACCCCAATCTCCTCTCAATATGCCCCTTCCAATGGTACCCATACGCCTATCCAAAAATACTTGAAAGAAACTTAAAGAAGAATAAAGAACCGAACTTCGTTACACAATTTAATAAAAAACGTAAAGTAAACCTTAAAGTAAAGTAACAAAAAATATCCTATCTTTTATTACAGATTTCATAGTTAATATATACTGAAAGTTTGGCGAATATTGAAGCATCGGTTTTGGATTGTATAAGCTTCTTATTATTTACATTACTCTTAACAACCAACACAAATCAAACAAAAAACTCATAATAACTTTCGAAAAAAAATATATTCAAAACTTAAAGAAAATCCAAAAAACTTGAATTCTTTTTAAACTATAAATAAAATACAATCTCCCCTCGATATCCTCCATTGAGTTGAACGTGTAAACACCTTGACCGTAGTAAATATTTGGAAACGTCATTAGGAACTTTAACATTACAGCTAATCGACCCGTTTTTAATACAAGCATTTCCAAACACCCACTCTAAAACATTAATTTTGCTGTAAGATTGCGCTATGGCCATTGGAGCCTCTTCAATGTTAAAATCGCAAGCCATAGTAACAGTTGTGTACGTATTACTTACGTACCCTTTAAGTCTCGTGCTCCCTATTTTTTCAGCGTTGAATGAGTCGACTAAATGGATAAATTTCTCCGCATCGTGTAGCTCTGATCCAAAGAAGACTTCGACCATATTCCGGCTAAACTCGAAGTTTACCATTGGGATATAAACCAGTCGCTTGATATGGTTCATAATGATAGAACTGTGGTTATAAATCAGGTTTTCATTCATCAAGGCACATTCAACGTTAACGGTTATGATTTCACAAAGCCTTGGAAGTTCTCCTTGAAATGGTCTGCCTTTCAAAGGCGGACAATCAGGAAGTTCCACCAAATCAATCATTTTAAGGATTGCATCGCCCAAATTATAGTCCGTTAAAATGAAAATCGATCCCTCGAAGAAACAACTGTTCTCGAACTCTGTGTTAAACTCTACTTCCTCCAAGTAGTTTATAATGTGGACGTAATTTCGGAAAATCAGCGATTGATTGAGTCTGGAGGCGATTTGAATGTAGGCTCGTGTTGACTGATTTTGGTTGTCTAGATCAAAGCCTCCTCGAGATGGTTGAGGATTTAGATTGTTCACTGGAGACAAACATTAAATAAAATAAAAAGAGAAAAAATAAATACTCACTATTGGGCATTAATTGCTGAGTTGTTAACACTGTTGAAATCACAGTTTTTGTCACTAAATCAATAATATCATTATCTTGAAACGGGTTGGTATTATTTCCTCGACGGTCACCTGAGAAAAACTTGTTAACCCTTCCTTATACTTATTTTTAATAATGAAACTTACTTTCGACGATCTTGTCAATGTTTCTTAAATGTGGTCGCCTGGAGTTCCTATTTTTAAAACTTGGTTTATTTACAACTTGTCGGAGATCTTAAGGAATACAATTTAAAAATTGTCTTAAAAATAATTTTAAATTTATAACTTACTGTCTCTTTTAGGCCGTTGTGGTTTTGGAGGAATATTGGATGTTGATGGCACTGTTTTTCGTAGAGATACAACTTCCAAGACTTTTGGCGTTGGAGGAATAGGTTCACTGGGATTACTTTCGACTATAAGAGGTGCTACTTTTCCAACAAGAGGTTTTTTTACTTCTTCAGCCTGTTTACTTGTTGATGGCACTGGACTTTTGGACTTCTTTCGAGCACTTTCAACTGCTTGTTTACTCAAATCTTCCAAAAGTCCTTTGATGTTGTCGTTGCCACAGAAAAACTGATTTTTCTGGCACCTGAATTTATTGTAATTGTACTGGAAAAAGTCAAAGTTGTGGGTTTCTCGCAAGTTATGAGGCTTAGCGTTTTCATCTGGGAATTTAAAAAGAAAATATTTTCAGAATGCTTTATTTAAAACAAAAACCCAACATTACACCCAAGGAAAAGAATATATAAGTAAGATAGTAAGATTTATTGGGAATAGTAATGTATACTATCTATTTGCAGGGTGTCCGGTGATAGTCGTAGACCCAAATAACTAGAAAAGGTCGAGATAGGCTCGAGCAACATGTTTATTCTACAACTTTGCTGAAAACTCAACGGTAAAGTGATAAACGCGAAAAAAAACTATTTTCGGGACTTAGCTCAAGTAAAACTATAGTTTTTTAAAAACGGTGGACTTATGAATGCGCACTTTTAATAATCTCAGAAATATTTTCTGCTTAGAATAAGGTTCAAGTCATATTTATTGGTTTTTAACTTTCTAATATATGCGACGTCAAAGTCGAAAATTCGTTCTAATATGTTTTTCTATAAAAATATTTCTTTTTTCAATTAATAAACTTGTTCGAAATTAGATATACTTACATTTAGATATATTACTTTTTATATTTTTTAAATCTCTCCTTTGGAAACTGTATTAAAAATTTAATTTTCAATATCACTCAAAATCAAATTTAAAAACTTACTTAAACTTCAATTCCACGCTTAGAAAAAAGAAGTAAAACTGTTGTTTTACACGCAATACACTGAACTACATAAAATAGTTTCAAAATAGTAGCGAAGTGTGACCAAAACTTTCAACAACTTTCCATTCACACCAACATTTGTCTAAATCTGGAACATCCAACATTTAAAATGAGACTTATAAAATTTAACCTTCCCATTGACAACAAAAAGTCTAATTCCTAACAGAAAGTTTATCAAAGAAAAACAGATATTTTCAAAACCTCATATCTCNCAATATTTTTCGGAAACTTTTCAATACTATTCACTTTTTCCATTGACAAAATGTGTCTAATTCTGGAACATCCAGCATTTAAAAAATAAGTTTAACAAAAAGTTTAACCCAGAAAAAACAAATATTTCCAAAACCTTATATCTTGAAAACGGTTTCAATATTTAAAAAAAAAAAACTTTCCAAAACTATTAACTTCTTACAACTTACAAAAAAAGCCCAAAAAATCGTCTGAGATGTCTTAATTATAAAATCACTTTGAAATTCTTTTTAAACTCAAAATGAATTATATACATTTTTTAACAAACTATTTATTTATAATATGAAAAATATTTAAATCTAAACAAAATTTAGGCAGATGATACAAGTTAAAGTAGTGGAAACTATTCAAATCATTTTTAAATTTTGTAGCTTCGCATTCAAATAAATAGCAAAATCAAGATTTTTTTTCGATCGAATAAAGCATTCTATTAGATGAGATCTCACATTTTTTAAATTAGATAGTTTTGTTGGACAGTAAAATGTATTTTGATTGTGACGGTTTTCAAGAAATTTTTTATTAGGATACAAATCTTTTTAATATTATTAAAAGCCATAAAGAGAAGTTGAGTTATACATTATTTTCTTTTCTTAGATCTCTTTACAAGGGATAGTCTATTTGCGCTAAGTTTTATCTACAAATTAGGTCGCAAACTAAATTGGGAAAACGTTTCTGTTTATAGGGAATGAAGAGCCAGCAGAAAACATTAAATACAAACATCCTATTATTATTTATAGCAGATAAAGATCTGATTTCCATACATTATGTTTTTCAAGATATAATTTAAAAAAAAGGCGTTGGATGTTTTTCTTAAAATTACCATAATAAAAATACCCACAAAAAATTAATTAATATTATAGTTTTTGAATGTTTTGAGGGGTTTGAAAAGAAAAAGTAAAATTAACCATAAGAATAGTTTTATCGATAATAATAGTTTATCATAGTAAAAGGGAATAGTAAATTTTACTATTCAGACGGTAATATTTACTATCGGATGGTATTCGCTGACGTTACCATGA
This sequence comes from Megaselia abdita, assembly GCA_001015175.1. Classification (NCBI taxonomy): domain Eukaryota; kingdom Metazoa; phylum Arthropoda; class Insecta; order Diptera; family Phoridae; genus Megaselia; species Megaselia abdita. Next base: position 7,784 of record JXPG01062841.1, on the reverse strand, counting down.
AAATAGTTATATTTACCACACTTTTCCTTGGGAATACCAAACATAAAATTCCTAGAAAAGTTCTTGAAAAAGGTACGCAAAACTAGAAAATGCAACTCTTATTGCTAAAAGGGAAGTACTCTGTAAGAGATATCGCTAAAAAAGACGACGTTAGCGTTGGTATTTTTATAAAATATAAAAAGGAGGAACAATGCAAAGACCTACAAAAACAGAATATACCATAAAAAAGTGCGGCTCAACAAGCTTTGACCCGTAATTAATAGACCAAAAAAGTTAATTTTTGTTGTTTGTTGACGGACGATGCATTCCACTGGACTACGAAACCTTTGCTAAAATGGATGCACGGACAAACGCTGGTCCTCAATTTTTTAATACCACATCAGAGGGTAATGTTCCGGATAACGTTGCCATTAAAAAATTGTTTGGCAAGCTATTTGTACAGTCTACAAAGCTTTTTAAAACCAACTCAGTCAGGTCAAGAAAAATTTGATTAAATATGGTGGATAAGCTCAAAACATAGAAGAATTATATTAAGATTTTTTCTTTAAATGATCTTATTTAAAACCACCATTAGTTTTGTTTTATTATTTTTCAATAAGAGCGAAATTAATCAACAAAGTCGTTTACTCTTGAAAATGAACAATCCCTAGTTGTAGAACCTAAACAAATGTCAAACAATGTCTTTTTTGTTAAACTACCACGTAGTAATTACATACCCTACTATGAAAATAGTAAGAACCACTTAGAAGAAAGATTAAATCTATTTTTAAAGTAACAGTCTTCAAGTAAAAGTCACAAGATGCAATAAGATCAAAAGACATCAAACGCTTCACCCTTCAATAAAATGGCCTATAAAAAATTGATATTTTAGTGCATAACTTCGTTATCTGGAATCATGTAGGGTCGTGTGATACATTATTTTGAAGGTAGCAATAATACCTAGAAACCCCATACAAATTTTGGAAATACATGGGTGTAGGAAAAGGGGAATTAAAGACGACTGTATTTTCATGGACTTTACGATTCCTAGTATGATTATTAATTGTTCCTAATATATTATTCGAAGTGAGGATGGGGCCAGAGACTGTGAGTTGGGTAATTTTATAATTAATTTAAAACAAAAAAACCCTAGTGCTTCTACGGAACGTAGTTATACTGCACCGCTTCATTGTTTATTTTATAATCAATAGTATCAATATTGTTTTATTACCAAAATGATATTTAGCGATAATTTAAGATTTTCTTTTGCACCCACATACCACAAACCACTGGAATTTGTAATCTGCCTCAAATTCAAAATCCCCGTAAAAAATCCAAAAACTATTTACAAAATACAAAAACTTCTTAAAAACCCCAAAGCTATTCACAAAATCCAATCATAAATTTACTAAATCTTTCCCTATAAATGTGAATTCTTTAGAAAATCGTTGTTTTTATTTTGCCTTTCTCTTTATTTAGATAAGATTATTAAAACATTTATATACGACACTTTTTCTAATTTAAGCGTTTTTTTTTGTATTTCTTGAACTTTAAATTAAATAACATTCTTCTAATAGTATTATTCATATTTTGGAGCTTCCGCCGAGAGCTTTTTCTTCTAATCAGAAGATATCTCGAAATATAACACATTTTTTAAGACCGCTAGAACCTAAAATTGGATTTCTTTCCTCCCAACACAAAATAAATTATGAATTAAAATTTAATTTAATTCATTTTCAAATTTAAATTGTTTAGATTTATAATTTTTTGTTATGAATTTAATTTTTAAGAAATTTTCATAAAACTTTTGTTCAATATATCAAAAATATTCTTCTTAAATTCTTTCAGATTTTTTTAATTTTTCAGTTAAATTAACTTTAATTTTAAAGACAAAAAAAAAATATTTTTCCCGATTTTTTGTAAGGATGAGTTTGTTTTCTGAGAGAATGTTGATTGAATTTTCGAATTGTCTTGTGTGTTTACCATAGATTTTTTTTTCAAGACTCACCTGGAATATCTTTGAACTCTTCTTCTTTTTCAAGCTCTTCCAAAATCGAAGTAATCGAATCAGCGTTCACAGTCGCCTTTACTTTTTTCGCTTTATTTATATGTCCTGCAGGTAACACGAGTTTCCTATGGACATTTTTGAAAGGATTCTTTTTTGACGTCTCTGGAGATTTATGATCTTCTTTTCGCTCAGTTTTTTCTGGTAAAAAATTAATAGTAGTTTGAAATTAATTACATTTCTACAAAATATTTACCTGACATGGAAGGAATCGAAGGATTGTAGATCAGGTTTTCAGGTGGACCTTCTTCTTCCTTCTCAGAATCAGCAATTTCAATAGGAATTTCAGCCTCTTCTTCGTTGTCGATTTCAAAGTCTATGGGAATTTCAATTTCTAAGTAGGTTTCTTCTTCCTTGTTTTCCTCCAATTTTGGCTCTTCTTCTCCTTCATCATCATTCAAGTCTATTTCTATGATTTCAGTATCTGTGGTTGTCTCAACATTTTGTGGATCATTTTTTATGTTGAGATTTGTATCTTCCAATTTTGGTGTTTCCTTTTCGAATGTGTCATCCTCGACACCATCCATAATTCCAATATTAGAATCCACGGTTTTCTCAAAATTTGTTACATTTTGTGACTCATTTTTTATTTTATTTTGAACATTTTCATAGTCATTTTCTTCAAAATGTTCATCTTTTCCAATAATTTCATTATTTTTTGAACTTTGATAATCAACTATTTTCATGTCCTCTGTTTGATCTAGAGAATTTTCAGAGTCTATATCGAAATTTAAAGAAATTTCAATAATTTCCTGTTCTTCATGTTCATTAAACAAAATTTCTTCCTCCTTTATTTCTTCATTTGAACAAATATCTTTTGTAATTTCATTTGAAAGCCCTTCTTTGAGACTCTCAATGGTTTCTTCGTTATTCTTAATAGTTTCATCAATATTACCTTCGAATTCCAGCTTCGAAGTCTCTTCTTTCACTATGAATGGAAGACATTCATTTATGTAAACTGTTTCATCGACATTTTCAATTTTGGCTACCGGAGCTTTTTCTTCAATATTTTCAAGATCAAAGTTCTTTTCAATTTTAACTTTAGTCAAAGGAAGTGTCGAATCGAGTTGAATAGTTGTTTTATTATTTATGACCGTTTTTAACCTAGATTGCTTATCAAACCTTCTGACAACGATTTCAGTTTTTATGTAAGGGACGTTTTCGTTATAATCAAGAACATTATTTTCAGTTTTCTCAATTTTCAACTTTTGAGGAGTGAAATTATGATTTTGAAGAGTGACATCTTTATGAGGATTGTAGGTTTTAAGACGAGACTGCTTATCAAATTGTCGGACTATTTTTGCTTTTCCAACTAATGTGTTCAAATTATCTTGAAAATCTAACTTTTCAGTTTTAACTTTCTTTACGAAATTGTTTTGAGGATTTTTTGGAACAATATTTTCAAGAGTCTTCTCGTGTTCCAAGTCGTTAAGAAGATATAAAGTGACGTCATTGAGATTGCAAGTGTCTTCATCTTTCAAGAGATTATTTTGAGATGTTTTAGAATTTAAATTTAGTTTATCTGTTGTTACAACCTTTTCAGTTTTAATAGTGACATCATTTTGAAAATTTGTTTGACCAATTACATTATTATTTAGGATAATTTCAGGCTTTAATTCTAAAGTATTTTCTAAATTTGTATCATCACAAAAACAATTGTTTACATCAAAAATAGTTTCAGGCGATGAATTTTGGAGTGTATTTGAATTATCTAAATCAGATTTAACTAAATCTTCATTTTTGATTTCAAGAGCTTTCTCATCATCACAAAGGCATTCGGTGACATCATTAGGATTATAACTTTGATCTTTAAAGCTGTTTTCAGTCATTTCAGAATGACCTACTGTTGTCAAATTAGATTGAGATTTTTCATTTTCTATCGAAGTTTCTATAGAATCATGCGCACATTTAGTAATATGAAGACTTCTCGGAGTTGGAACGCCACTACTTCCATTGGATGACACTTCCATTTCAGCTATGTCGTGGTCTTCATCATCGCTGTAAATTTGTACTATTGTAAAAATGTCTTCATCGATTTCGAAGTTTTGTTGAATATCGCTTGATTCCATGTTTGAGAAATTTATTGACTTGAAATATTCTGTCGAAAAAGAATAATTATTTAAGTTTAATTAACCGGTAAAAAATACTGGTTTGAATCGTTAAAATACAAACAATTTTTGTGTTAGCTATATATAATAAAACATTTCTTTATATTATTTGTTATGTATTTTTGTAAATGAACATTAAATTAATAAAACATTAATTTTAATGTATTTTTAGACATTCTCAAGGATTTTATTATAATGAAATGTGAAACTATTTCTATTTTGTTTTTGTAATTCCACCACAGTAATTTGAGATCTTTAAAAATATAAAGTCTTGATACTTTTGAACTTTTTTTTCTCGTGTGATATAATTAAAAATGGTACAACAAGTTAAGGTTTACACTAAATTTTATTTTAGTTTTTATGTTTCTTGTTTAAACTCACAAATATAAAAAAAAAATAACATAACAAATAATAAAAACTTATAAAAGTAATTATTTAATCTAAGGAAGGTGTCTAAAAGAGATCTCTGAATTTGTTGCTTCAAAATCAGCAGAATTCTTTGTAGAGTATAACTAAAACTAGTGTTCAAATATTAACATTAGTTTAGAAAATAGAATTAATGAAAGCTTTGAATCGATTTGCAAACCATTACGATTTTAAAAGAGGAAATCCATCACATCATTTCATAAAATCCTTAAAAATAAAAAGATCATATCAATATCCTCAAAATCTTCTCCAAAACTTTCGAAACCCCTTATTTGTTTACAAAATCTTTGATTTTCAGAAAATCAATAAAAAAAATACAGTCTTTGCAAAATTCTAGTTTTTTTTTTATATATTAAGATAAGATTATAAAAAAAAATATAGACCGAGAATTGTCTAAGTTAAGAGTTTTACAGTGTTATATACCATTTTGAGATATCCTAAATAACATAAGACCGTTAACAATATATACTGTTTAGGTATTCCATTTAAGGTACAAGATTTAGTTGGATCTGGACTGTAATCCAAAGGAATTTTTTAAACTATTTAAAACAGAAAACAAATAAATTACAAAAAAAAAGTTGATTTTGTTTGTATTCTTTTTGTTTTTACAACTTTAAAAACTCAATTTTGAAGTGCTTTGCATAAAATGTTATTAAAAAAATATATTTATTTCTTTACAGAATTTTTCTACTTTTTACAGTTTTTTTTAACCTTAATTAAAAGTAATATTTAAAATTAGTTTGAAGCTACTTTATTAGCACAAAATCTTTAAAAAAAATTGTGCCTTCTTTGAATTAATATTCACAAGAAAATATTCTACAAAAACACTATTTAATCCTAGATTAAATTATCCCGAATACAAAATAATTCAACGCTAAACTCTTTACAAACAAAATTTAAAAAAACACCTTTAAAAAAAATAAAGTTAAATATTTTAGATAAATTCAGAAAGTTTAAGTTTCTTAAATCATAAAATTCAATGTATCAAATTTAATTAAAAAACATTAAGTTAAAAATGTAAGACATTTTACAAAAATATATTGGCCTTATAAAAATAAGTCCAAATTTTGAACATTAATTTTAATTCTTGTAATCTTAAACAAGTTAAACAATCCCTTGGAAGATGGGAGGGCTTTTGAGAAAAATTGGCAGAATATTTTGTTTGCTTTGTGCTTGAAATTAAAAATATGAAAGGAGCTTAGAAAAAAATATAATTCGATTGATTAATCACTCTTCTATATCCTTGCTTCTTCAAAAGTCTTTAAAACAGATAAAGGAAACATTATTGAGTAAAGTATTCTACTTTGCATTTTTTTTCTGGATTTTACAGCGTTTTTTCAAAAGTACAAAGTTAAAATTAAAAAAACAAATATTTTAAAATAAGCGCACATAGTAAAGCTTTTAAAATTAGACAAGTTTTCAAAATTGAATTTAAATTTAGTGACTGCAATTTAAATTTTGGAAATTAAATTTATAAACAAAATAATTTTAAAAATAAATTTTTGTGTTAAACTCGTTTTACAACATTTAAATTTACAACATTAATCTCTTTCTTAATGTTTGTTAAATAAATTTAAAGGTACATTTGTTGGTTCAAATTTTCATATTTCAAGTCATATTTCAATGAACTAAAATTTCTAAATCGATATCTAGAAACATTTATCAATAATAAATTTATGATTTGTGAATATACATTTCCATTTAAGACTTTTAAAGCGAAAATTACACTTAATACATTTCTTCTTTTTTCTAAAGTTTTTAAAAAATTCAATATATCTTCATAAAGAGGTAGATGAATATAGAACTTTTTGAACGGAAAGTGTTGTAAAGCACGACAGAAAAATTGTTTTTGAAAAAATTCAAATCTCTTACAGTGCGTTACATATTGTAGATTTCAAATAACATAGCAATATTCCAACTTCTGACGAATTAAGGATTTGAACAATGAATGATATAATGTTACATGATGATATTAGTTGGTCAAAATGAAGATTAAAGCTAAGTTTTCTTGGAACTCCAAGATTTATATTAAATTGCATAATTCGTTGAAGAAATTTGAGATTTCAGGTAGTAGTTATTGTCGATGCTTCTTTACTTTCTGTGAAAAGACATGCTTTTATTATTGTCCAATGACAATAATTCCTTTTTATTTGGATCTCATCGAATTCAGGTACATTCATAGGGCTATTAGTTGTTCGTAGTGGATATACAGATTGAAAAAAAATTGTGTTTAAAATATTCACAAATTTCACCTTCATTGTCAGTTTTCTTGTCTTTGTAAGTCATAACTTTTGGATATCCATTCTTTTTAGATTTTTTTCACATATGTCCAAAAATGTTTAGGATAACTTTAGAAAGAAGCACCGATTTTATTAATGTATTCCTGATTTTACAGTCCAGTTCGTTTTTCAATTGATGATATTGTTGTTCAAGACATTTGGCTTTTTCAACTTTTTATCCTCAATTTACTTATTTATGTTTTTTTGATATCTCTGTTAAACTGGATTGTCTTTTTTATTTATTTTTTATTTTCCGAGGGACAGTTTCACAGATTGTTATTTAGAAAAAACGTTTTTCTCTTTAAAATTGATGAAGGTATTATTGTTTCTATTATATGTATCTATATATTGTAACGATAGGTAGTTGGTTGGTGTAGGTGCTAGCACTCTCGCCTTCCAGTCTGACGATTCTGAGTTCGATCCTCAGTGCAC
>JXPG01062817.1:5750-39108 GCA_001015175.1 Megaselia abdita | reverse complement strand
TAAAAATAATAATTTTGTAAAATAGTTGAATTCCATATTTAATAAAATCTTGGAACTTCAATTTTTTTTGAAATATTTAAAAAACAAAGTTCTAAAAAAACAAATATTGAATAATTTAACTTTTTTTTTAGTTTTTGTAAACTTTGATATACAACCTTATTTTAAAATTAAGATTGAAAACATATTGAAGTAAAATATACAACAAACATTCATATTTATAAATTTTTGTACATATTCGGAGTTAAATATTTTATTTAAATTTTGTTTGTGTAGATTTCTATATTTAGTATTGTTTTTTATTTTTCTAAAGCAATATTTATTTTTGATGTAAAGATATGATAAATTTAAAAATTTTATGTTTCAAAAATATTTGAATATTTTTAATATTTTTTTTCTAATTTAATTGATCTAAAGACTTTGAAACCTAAGAATTTCAATTGGATTGGAAAACAAATTTAAAATTAATGACCTATCTTATTTTTATATTTTTTGTTTCATATTTTTAAGTATTTTGATTATTATAATTAATAAATTTATTACATTTTTTTTCTAAATCTATATTTATATCAGAACATTTTTTGGGATTCCATATTAAGTTCTAATTTTCTTTAAATATTTTAAAAATAAAATTCTAGGTAAAAGAAAAACATAATGACAAATTGAACATTCTAGTTCTAAATCTTTCAATAAAACATTAAACATTTTCAATTGCATTAATAATTTTAAAGAAAAAAAAAAAACAAAAAGGACTCACATTTATTAAGAATTAATATTTTATTAAAAACAAATTATTTATATTTCCATATTTTAGAAATATTTAGTATTGCTTTTTAATTGTATATATTTATTTATTATTGATGTGATAATTTGAAAAAAATGTANAATAATTTTAAAGAAAAAAAAAAAACAAAAAGGACTCACATTTATTAAGAATTAATATTTTATTAAAAACAAATTATTTATATTTCCATATTTTAGAAATATTTAGTATTGCTTTTTAATTGTATATATTTATTTATTATTGATGTGATAATTTGAAAAAAATGTATTTTAAAATATTTGAATTTTATATTTTTTAAATAGTTCTATAGATTTCTCAAAACTTACAATTTTAATTTTTGTCTTGAAAAACAGACTTGAAATTAATGAGATATCTTTCATTTTTAAATTTTTTGTATCTTATTTTTAAACATTTTGATTAGGATAATTCATAAATTTATTATTATTGCTGAATCTATATTTGTCTGAACATTTTTTTAAATTCCATATTTTCTTTAAATATTTGAAAATTAAAATTCGAAGTAAAAAAAAATAGTGAAAAATTCAAATTTGTATCTTCTTTGTTTTAAATTTAGCAATTCAACATTAGAAATTTTCAATTGCATTCATAATTTTATAGAAAAAACAAAAAACACTCACATTTATAAAAAAAAAAATAATTTCATTTATATTTCCTTATTTTTGAAATATTTAGTATAGTTAATAGTCTTTAACATTCGAATTATGATAAATAATAATTTAATTAAAATTGTTTTTTTATTTTTTTAAATCTATATTTATTTTTGATGTGAAAACTTAATAAATTTCATGCTTTAAAAACTTTTAATTTAAAAAAAAAAGTTATTTAAAAGTTTTAAAATTTTATATTTGAATTTCATATTTCTTTTAAGAAGAAAACAATAATTGTTTTGATGTTTAAATTGTTAAAATTAATATATTTTTGAATTTAATTTAAAAAATTTCCTAAATTTATATTTATTTCTGAAAATAATTTTGTGTTTTTTTTTAATATTTTAAAATTAAAATTCTATTTTTTTCCAAGTTTTGCAATTCAACATTAATCATTTTCAAATTTCATATTTAAAAAAAAAATATTAAAAAAAATTTAACATTTTTGGAATTAAATATTTAATTTGAATTGTTTATATTTTCTTGTTTTTGAAATATTTTGATTATGACAAATAAAAATTTAATTCAATATTTTTTTGTTTATTTTTTATGTTAACATTTAAAAAATTCCATATAAAAAAAGATTGTATATTTTTAAAATATTTGAATATAATATCTTTTAAAATTTGTATAGGATTAAATAATATTTATATTAAAACTACTGCGAATAAGAATTATTTTGAGTTCTAATTTTTTTTAAACTTGGATAAACGTTTTGAAATTAATGACTTACCTTTAATTTTAACATTTTTATTTTCATATTTTGGATTAGGATAATTAATAATTTAATTCAAATTTACTTTTTTTTATGTCTTCTCTAAATCTATGTTTGTTTCCAACAAATTTTTGGATTCCATATTTTTTGAATATATTTATTAAATATTTTAAAATTTCAGATTAAAGATTTTTTTGTAAGGTAACATATTGAAAAGTATTTAAGAATGAAATGAATTGAGGAATATAAGTTTTAAATAATAATCTCGAAAGTGTATGATATATGTATAATAATAATAATAATAATAATAATATTATTTAATATAATAATTATTATTTATTGAACTGGTTAAAATTAAGAATTTAAGAGGCGAGGCATTGTGGTATTTAAGATTATCACCAAAATTAAACAATATTTTACAAACTGTGTCTGTTCAGATTTATTTTACAAACTGTGTGAATTTATCTGCGAAATCATGAAATTTAAATAAAGAGCAATAAACACAACACAATGTTAATATTTTCAATACTATTACGAAAATGTATTGCTATTTGAATATAAGGATCTAGGTAATATAATTATCTTTTGACTCGCTTTTTGTCCTGGAAGGACATGAGAAAGGTAAAATTTCATGATAGCCTGAAGATATTAAAACCCATGGATGACCGTGATATTTCAAACTTAAGAGGTTTGAAATATCCCGGTTAAACGTAATTAGGCTAAAAATATAAATGGTATCCGTTAAACCAATCAATGAAAGAATATAGCATTAGTATGTAGATATGACCACCACGCTATACTTCATCATATAAAGAACATTAGGAGTTGCGTTAATAGAAATAGGAAGTGGGCAGAAGATAGACAAACTGTGGTAATGGTTTTTTTGTGTCTTGACCAACATCGTTAATTAATTCAAAATTTGAAATAAGTTAAACAAAAATTTATCGAAAACTCAAACCATCATAAATTTCTATATAAACTTTTAGCTTGACTCAAGTTTTAAGTTGCTTGTTATATGAAAAAAATACTATAGTTCAAGACGGTAATTTGTTTTGTGATAATTGAACAATGTTGCAGATGATCATGTATAATATAATATATTCTGTTAAGAAATGGGATGGATTATTCTCATATAAGAACAAAATCATACTGTTTAAATATTCTTCTTTTCCTTTAAATTTATATAATAAAAATAGCAAACAAATAATATAATTATTAAAATTAAAATCGCATTTGTACATCTAATTATGCACTCATTCCAAAAATACCAATTAAATTCACTGCCGAAAAATATGAAAATCAAAATTTCTCACACAAAAAATAATAGTTTCATTAACCTAATGAAATCTCCCCTTCACCTTTAACTCTGCTGCTGCTGCTGCTGGTGTAGTTTCGTAATCGCATCCAACGAAAAATTTGAAAGAAGCTAAAGCTATAAACAAATTCCGACGATAATTAAAGGTAAATAAACAAAAAGACCACTCCCCACTCACGAACGGTTGCGTTCCCATTCATGTGATTTGGAGGTCGACGGTTACGTATGAAAATTTGAAAACCGTCGCGGAACTTTGCCCGCAATGACAGAAAGCTGTCATTCAATTCAGGAAAAATATAGAATATTGCGAAACAGTCATACAATGTGGTTTAGAATCAGAACATTTCCTATATTAGATAATCTCCTATAAACTTTTGCTTTATAAAAACAAATAAAACTTGGGAGGAAATCAATTTAGCAAATGGTGATTAGCTTCTCCGGAAAATCTAAATAAAACAAATTTTTTATTTGTTAGTTTATTGTTTTTTTAGATTCATTGTTCTTTGTTTAGAATGAGCTCTGGACTGATTCACTTCACATGTCTGCAGATTTTGTATGTTAACTTTTTTAAAAAATGTTGATTTATTTTATGGCTTTGTATTATATTTTTAAAAGTAGGTAAGACTATTACATAACATGTATCATTGTTCTGGTTCATGAGTCGGTGAAACTCCTATATCAGTTAATTAAATTAAATTCCAACATCAGCTAGTAATACTCCTACAGGATTAGGTAAAATACCTACATCAACTAGTAAAACTCCTAAGCGATAAGGCTTACAAGATTAGGTAAGACTCTTACATTATTGGTAAAATTCCTGCATGATTAGGTAAGATTCCTATACATAGTAGGTAACGTTTTTAAATTCGGGATACGTTTGCAAGTCAAGCTGTCCCATCTAGCCTGACATCTTCAGCTTTGATGTTCAGTATTGAATACGGATCTTTCTTTAAATTCTGGGATACCTGTTCTTCTCATACAGACTTGTAATCTCATCAGCTAAGATGTGGATTGGTATTATATCTCCGAGATAAAAGCAGCGTATGTTGATATTATTCGATATATAGTCTGATCGTCCTTATGGCACTAAGCCTATACACTGATGATATCTTCTTCCTTGTATGATCAAAGCCTGTGCTACATTGGTCCTACAAATGAGCTTACTTCTGTTGAAGATCTTCCTGAAATGAAGAAGGCAGAATAAGCTAGATGCGACTTCAAATTCAGCCCGTTGATCGTAGCTTGAATGTACTTCATGATTTCGATGTCTACAATTGAAAGCGTTATGAAGGTAACAAAGTACTGATCCTATTAGCCTTTCCTACTCGACTGTATTGAACGCTTTATTCGGGATGCTGTGCTGCCCCGTAGTTTTTTTGTTGCCAATCCTTTTGCTTGCGTTGATGATCTCCTCATTCGATACAGTGATTATTCTGTCTATTTTGGTTCTGATACGAAATAACGTTTCAACGGTTTTCTTGAACATTGTTGGCATTGTTATCTTTGGAAATCTATTCCCTTTTAGTTTCAACATCACCATATTCTTTATTTCGTCCTCCTGGAGCTGATGTCGTAGTCATTGAAGAGAGCCTTGAAGTAATGCTTTCCTTTATCGCTTGTTACGGTTTTTGTCTTGCTGTCGTGAAAAGCTCCCCAAAGTAATGCCTTTCTCTTGAGCCAAAGACTAGATTGGAAAATTAATTAAAATTATAAGACACTGAGCGTATAAAGTCTCTCAATTTTCTCAACAGAGCAAAGCCTACTATGATCAAAAGTGTTAAATTTGTTTTTATCCTGAACAATTTTTAATTCTTTCAAGACAATCTAAAAACAATTCAAAAATATTTTTTTAAGAGTTTTGATTTTATTCAAATAATTTTGTTTAAATAAGTTAATAGCTAGTTACAAAAAATATTAAGATAAAAAGTAATAATCTTATATATTTTTTAGAATTAAAATTGCTTAAAAAATCATAACATTAATTATTAAATCATTAACAATAAATTTTTTTAAATGTTATTAAAAAAAATTTAATAATTAAATTTAATTTATTTTTAAATTAGAATTAAAAGTTTAAAAAAAAAGGTTTTTTATATTTTTGTAGTGTTTTGAGATTTAATCATAATATAATAAATTGCCTATAACATTAATTATTAAATCATTAACAATAAATTTTTTTTAGTTTAAATTTTATAAAATCTTATTAAAAATTTTTTAATAATTAAGTTTAATTACATCTATTTTTAAATTAGAATTAAAAGTTAAAAAAAATTGTTTTTATATTATTTATTGTAGTGTTTTGAGATTAAATCATAATATAATAAATTGCCTACATTTTTTTGAGTTTATGAGGTATTTTCAAAAATATTTTTTAATTACAAAAATTATAAAATTCTAACAAAAGATATTTAACCTTACAAATTGTCTAAAAAGCCATAATTATTTATATTTATATATATCAGTAATGTTTTTTTTGTATTTTTAAAAATGATTTTTCCCGTTATAAATTTAAAAGTGAAAAAAAAAGAATAAGAAAAACCATGGATTCTTTTGTTAAAAGTAATTTTGTATGATTATCCAAATTTGGAAATATAACAAATTAAGAAAACTCTTCATTTAATTTGAAAAGTTAAGAATAAATATTTTCAAAAATATTTAATCTAGAAAATGTTCAAAAATTAATATAGATTTCTAAAAGCTTGAAACATTTTTTAAATTTGAATTATTTTAATATTTATAATAATCAAAATATGGATTTTTGTTTTTTTATTTCAATAAATGTCAAATTTAAAAAGTACCAACTAAATTTTTTTGTAATATTTATAAAATTTAAAAACTAAACATATTTAACAAAATGTTTAATTTAATTCAATACATTTTTTAATATAAAATAAATATATGCTTTAATTTAAAAAAAAAAAATTGATTATTTTTAAAATTAAATTATAATTTCCAAATACTTTACTTCAATTTACGGCGACTTGGGTTGCGAATTTTCAATATTATTTTTCAAATTCTAACATAATAAGAATTATAATTTCTGAAACAAAATATTTAATTTGTCTAATAGAGTATTAATTTACTGCGACTTGGGTTGCGAATTTTACAAAAGTGAAAAGCTATCAATATTAATTTGCACATTCAAACAAACAAATTTGTCAGATGTGAATTTTACTAGTGAAAAATCGATGAACTTTATTGGTTAACGCGGCTTTGGTATGAATTTTACAAAAGAAAAATTATAAATTATAGAAAAAAATAAATTATTTTTTCTAAAAAAAAAAATATTAATTTATTGCGCCTTAGGTTGTGAGTTTTATGAAAGTATAAGGTTTCAAATAGTATTTTATAGATTCTAACAAATAATTTAGACAATTGTGAATTTTACAAGCGAAAATTCGATGGGACAACTGTATAAAATACTTTCTAAAGAAATCTATTCGTTAATGAATTAATTTACAGCGACTTAAGTTGCGAATTTTACCAAAGTGAAAGGATTCCAATAACTCTTGTGAAATGTTGGAGAACAAATTAGAAAGTTTCGAGTTTTAATATATCAAAGTTCAATTGGTTAAACAAATTTGTTGTAAAAGAAATCCAATTTTTAATTACTGATTTAAATTCAAGCCCTGTTCGGTCACTGTTAAAAATTAATATGTAAATTTTTGTGACAAATGTACAGTTAGTCTTCTTCTAAGCATTCCAATTTTAATACTTCTTTGGTTACACAATTTCTAATAATAAATAATAACTGTAGGTTAATCCTATATAGGAGAGACTAAGAAAACATTAAGAAGCCTCATAGACGAGAGATATAAAAAAAAAATTCACTCGAGTAACAAATTACTCATCTTCTCTCATATATTCCGTTCTGATAGATAGAGAGAAATATCTGCAAAAACCTTGCATTTCAAGAAGATCTAAAATTTCATAGGGACCGAGATGTCAGCCATGGTCCAATATAAGCCATCTCAGGCACCAGCCGCGTGACTATTTGGTAAAATATAAGCCGTCCAGCCGCCAGAGGGACGTGTGATGTGGTCAGCCACATACTTTATGGCCTTTGCTATAAGATTCCACATGGATTGGTCAGCAGATCTTAGAATGCCAACTTAAATCATTGCACCAGCAGTGCATTCAGCTTCCCTCCTTAGGTTAGGAAGTCCTACGTCCGGTACTAAGCCAATCAAGACTTCTTTATTTTGTTGAGGGCGATCTTCCTGGGGTCATGATCTTCGATTTTAATGATGAATCGATCTTCAAAATTGTATTCTCGAATCAGAGTAATTGAGCCTAAAATAACTCCAAACGCCTAGTTACAAGATACCCTCTTTCAAAAAATAATATACTTGCAAAATTATCGACTAAAAATTTCATGTACAAATAACGAACGACACCATAAAACAACATTCAAACATCAATCAATTACACCAGCTATTGAATTTTATTACCTCAAAGCACGGAAAGGAAGGAATACGTACAGTAACTCCTCTCAGCCCAACCACCATCCAACCGAAAACCAAACAAATATTTCCATAATTTAAGCAACCAAAATAACTAACAAGCGAAATTCTTTATACTTTCAGCGTATTCCGCCATTACGAGTTGATGATTTAATAAACGATTTACGTGATGGTACGAAACTTTTGGCCTTATTGGAAGTCCTATCTGGCGAGAAGTTGCCAGTGGAAAAAGGACGTGTCCTACGACGACCACATTTCCTCAGTAACGCAAACACAGCTTTACAATTCTTAGCTAGCAAACGTATCAAATTAGTTAATATCAATCCCGCTGATTTGGTGGACGGGAGACCACCAGTCGTGCTTGGATTGATATGGACCATCATTTTATACTTCCAGGTGAGTTTTTTGTTTTATGATTGGGTAGATTTTATGGTTTGCATTGGTTGTATGTTATAATGATACGATGTGTAAAGTTTCAGTTAAAAATATGTCCTGTCGGTTACTTTTTAAATTCAGCCAATGAGAATGGAGTAATTTTAGTTGGCTTATTTTGATTGGATATTGAATTTGGAATATATTTTCAAGAACGAGACGATATATAAAACTCTGAATAGAGGTAGATGAATAGAGTTGGATATATCTGGCGCTTTTGTCTATTCCAGCCAATAAAAAGGCAGCAAAAAGGTTTGGCTTATTTTGATTGGATTGAATTGGGAATATATTTTCTAGAACGAGACGATATATAAAACCTAGAATAGAGGTAGATGAATAGAGTTGGATATATCTGGCGCTTTTGTCTATTCCAGCCAATAAAAAGGCAGCAAAAAGGTTTGGCTTATTTTGATTGGATTGAATTGGGAATATATTTTCTAGAACGAGACGATATATAAAACCTAGAATAGAGGTAGATGAATAGAGTTGGATATATCTGGCGCTTTTGTCTATTCCAGCCAATAAAAAGGCAGCAAAAAGGTTTGGCTTATTTTGATTGGATTGAATTGGGAATATATTTTCTAGAACGAGACGATATATAAAACCTAGAATAGAGGTAGATGAATAGAGTTGGATATATCTGGCGCTTTTGTCTATTCCAGCCAATAAAAAGGCAGCAAAAAGGTTTGGCTTATTTTGATTGGATTGAATTGGGAATATATTTTCTAGAACGAGACGATATATAAAACCTAGAATAGAGGTAGATGAATAGAGTTGGATATATCTGGCGCTTTTGTCTATTCCAGCCAATAAAAAGGCAGCAAAAAGGTTTGGCTTATTTTGATTGGATTGAATTGGGAATATATTTTCTAGAACGAGACGATATATAAAACCTAGAATAGAGGTAGATGAATAGAGTTGGATATATCTGGCGCTTTTGTCTATTCCAGCCAATAAAAAGGCAGCAAAAAGGTTTGGCTTATTTTGATTGGATTGAATTGGGAATATATTTTCTAGAACGAGACGATATATAAAACCTAGAATAGAGGTAGATGAATAGAGTTGGATATATCTGGCGCTTTTGTCTATTCCAGCCAATAAAAAGGCAGCAAAAAGGTTTGGCTTATTTTGATTGGTTTGAATTAGCAGAACGAGATAAACAAAGCCATATGTAAAATTCAGAATCCAACAAAACAAAAAGTTGAAAATACATCTATCTCTTTTGGTTTAATTCCGGCCAATGATGATGTATCAACAATTTTTGGCTCATTTTGATTGGTTTGAAATAGGAAGATATCCAGAATAAAGAGATACAGAATGCAAAACTGCGATGATATAATACATATCATATAGTTAAAAGAATCAGAAATATTTTAAAACCAAATTTTACAATCGTATCATTTAATGTTAGTAATTCAAAGTAGTTAGACTAAGATGTATGTTTACTTTACAAGCTTCATAAGAAACGCAGGAGAAAAAAAGTAGTTAGTTGTGGTAACGTGGTAAGTGGCTAGATAGTTCACCTAGTGGTTTTTCATGTCACTGATGTTTAGTTTGTTTCTTTCGAAATAATATTAAGATGAACCTCTCATTTCTTTCAACAGATTGAAGAGAATAGCCGAGTACTCGAATACTTGGGTCACGGTATTAGTGGCTCGGTTACCTCTTTGGACAGTGTTGGCAGAACTAGTGATGTAAAGGCTGAGAAATGGAAACAAGGTGCTCGTAAGACACTTTTGAACTGGGTTACAAACGCTCTTCCTCAGTGAGTATTACCGCCTTCCCATAAAAATAACCCAAACTAAAACCATTTTTCAACAGAGACGTGCAAGTTAAAGATTTCGGCGCCAGCTGGAGAGATGGTGTCGCTTTCTTGGCTTTGATTGACGCTATTAAGGCGAATATTGTTAACATCGCCGAAATGAAGAAGGCAACGAACCGTCAACGTTTAGAGACTGCATTTGATGTTGCAGAGGCCAAGCTTGGTATTGCCAAGTTATTGGATGCTGAAGACGTTGACGTCCCCAAACCGGATGAAAAGAGTATAATGACATATGTTGCACAATTTTTACACAAGTATCCTGAACCAAAGGTAAGTTGAAAAGTTGTGTTGGTTTTATGGAATGAAATGCACAAGTCTTTCTCTCTCAATATTTCAAACGATATTTACAATTATGTGTTTCTAAAAATATTCATCTCTTCTCAAGAAATTTGATTCCATCCAATCAGAATTCGTCTAAAAAAACACATTTTGATTGGATAGAGTCATAATTCTCTAGAAAGAGACGAATATATTTATAAACTATAACTTGACATACCGTGACTTTGCAAGAAACCCATTCCATATGTCATGGAATGCTAAAGCACTTTCTTCTTTGAACATATATCCTTTTCTCCTCTTTGAATGTGTTCAGTTAAATCCATGTAAAAAGTTCATTCCATAAATCCAAGGGAACACATAGAAAAAGTAGAACCAAAGACCACCCCCATTCACACTAATCATTCCATAGGGTGCATCCATGTCCACAAATGCAACAAACATTCATCAAGATTACGATGAATTACGACGTTGGTTATTGGAAAAAACTAGCGAATATGAACCAATGGTAATAAATAACTCTTTCCCCCGGGACTTTGGGGAATACTTATTGGCTAGGTCGGAGGTTGACGCCCACCAAAGCATCTACAAAAAGATTCAAAATTTGGTGGAGTCTCAAACCGGGTTCTTGCAAGTTTCCCGACAACAATGGGAACAAATTAATAGTTTGTGGAACCGTTTGCAATATCAAATGCTTTGCTGGCTTTGGATGTTGGACTCCGCTCTGCCCGGAGATTTTGGAACAGTTGGTAAATGGTTGGCTCAAGCCGAGAAAATATTGATCGACGATGACATACCAGAAGTCATGAACGAAGAGACAGCATCGATAATTAGTAGAAAGCTGGAAGAACACAAGTCCTTCTTCGCAGGTCTGCCACAAATCCAACAAATCTTCGAACAAGCTAAGCGCTCGCCTTTAGCTTCCAACGTTCCAATGGAACAACTTAGAAACATGGAAAGACGTTTGAACGAGATCGGGCCTAAAGCGGCTGAAAGACGCATCAAACTTAAGTTCTTGGAGCACAAATGCTGTTTGATTGCTTTCTTGAACCTCGTTGAGAACAAGTTGAGAGGATGGTGCGGAAAGTACGGAAACGAAGAACGTGTCCGTCAAATCCTGGAACAATACATGAACTTTGTTTCGAAGAATAAGATCTTCCAAGAGTTCCAAAAGGCATTGGTCGACATGAAACAAGTTGTCGAAGAATACAAACGTGACGGAAATGTATCACGTAAAGACATTCAAGATATTGACAAGTTTATGAATGAGACTCAGGAGCGCTGGTCTCGGGTATCTATGGAATTGAAATGCTGCCAAAATACTTTGGAAGAAGTATTGAATTGCTGGGGAACTTGGAACAATTTCGGCCCTCAGATTGAGGAATGGATCTCCTTGGCCGAAACTAAAGTCAATTCAACTGAAGACGAACGGTTGGAATTCTTCAAGGATATCACTGTTTGGAAGGATAAGTTCCAGGCTTTCTCAGAGGCAGGAAACTATCTCATAGCTAGTTGTGAAAACGAGATTGCCAATGACTTGCGTAGCAAGCTTGGTAATTTGACTGATCGCTGGGAACACTTGTTCAACAAGACAAAACAATATATGCATGCTGGGGACATGATCCGTTCCCGCCAGGAATACAAACAGGGAATTGAAAAGTTGAGCGCTTGGTTGAGAAATGCCGAGAGAACTCTAGAGCAACAACCCTTGGGCTCACAGGAACATATCAAGAAGTATGGAGAAGAGTTGCAGAAAATAGCTAGCGAAATTGAAGATATGGAAGAACTCTTCAAAACCATCAGTAGAAACTTCCAAGGACTTATCCAAGACCTATCTAGAGATGAAGTCGAGAAAATGATGAAGCTTTTAAAGAACGAAAAGGAAGCTTTAGTCCGTATACGAGCTCAGCTTCCTGTAAAGATGAACTTGTACCATCAACTTTTGATCCAACAAGAATCTTTGGAAGCTGGTCAAAAGGAATTGAGTCAATGGTTGGATGAAGCTGAGAACTTACTCGGCTCCCACACTTTGTCCGGTGGAAAAGTCTATATCACTGAGACACTTTACAAACACAAGTCTTTCTTCTCAAGAACTGTATACTATCGTTCAATGCTTGAGAGCAAGAACAATGTTTACCAGAATTTGGTAAAATCGGCTGCCTCAGACAGGTCTATTGATACTTCAGCCATCAATCAGAAGATGAAGCAATTGAACGATAGATTCAATTACGTTTCTAACCAATCTCAAGATTGGGAGAACAAGCTCCAGAACGCTGCCAAATCATGGAATGATTTCAAAGAACATGAACGTATTGTTTCCGAATGGTTGACTCACGCTGAAAGTATGCTCAATGAACGTCATTTGGAGTCAAAGCACGCCATTGAACAACAAAAGCAGTTCTTTGAAAATGTCAATGAGAGATGGATGAACGAACTCGTAAAATCAGCTCAAGAGCTCTTGAAGGTATTGCCAGCTGATGAACAAAAGTCAGTCATCGATGAGGTTGAGAAACTCCAACAGAGATGGCAAACCGTTTTATCTAAAGCTCCATTACACCTAATGAGACTCGAGTTCCGTTTGGATGAAACATCTTTCAATCAATACATCAAAGACATTGAAAAGGAAATATCATTGGAACAACAAGCCTTAAACCACAATGAAGATGTTGACTCGATCTTACATAGAAACGAAAACTTCTTCAAATCTCAGGGAATCATTACAAAAATTGAACACTCATTGTCCAACATGAAGAGACTCAGCCAAACTTATAAGCAACATGAACCAAGCGATACTACCTTGGAGAACATGCACAAGATAGCTGAGAAGAGATGGGAAACTGTTGCCGATGAAATTGACAAAATGAAAAAGACCTTGCAACAAATCCCAGCTCAATGGGATAACTACCATCAAAAGTTCAAGGACATGATCAAGTGGATGGACATGGTTGATGTCAGTTTGAAGAGCATTGTCAGCGAAGTGAACAGTATGGAAGAATTCGAAAAGGAAAAGATTGTTTTCCAGGTATGTTTCTGAAATTATTTGCCTTTCTCTAAATAAAACTAACTTAACTAATCTGAATTTCCATTACGCATGCAGCTCAGGGAACTAGTGGTAATATTTCTAATATTTCTTAGTAGTTTTTGTTGGAATTTCAACTATGTGATGGGTTACTCTCAGCAAGGACATTCATTCACTTTCACGATGTGTAGATCTTACTAATGTTAATGTTTAGTATTGATGAAGCACAGCGTGGTGGTTATGTTCACATATTGATGCTATGTATTTTTGCAAGGTAAATCACATAGCATCACTGAATATCTCAATCTATCATTGAGTCCTTGAGACAACGATATCAAACAAAAGCCTTAGTGAATTTATGTAGTGTAACAGCTATTTTTGTCCCTGACTGAGAGTAACATCACATAGGATGAAATCTAAATCTTAATTTGCTCATCATTTCTAGCTTCTCCATCTTTTTCAAACATCACAACTCTCAAACTAACAACACCTTTTATTTCCTCAGAAAATCTGCCAAGAAGCTGACCACAAACGTGAGGATATGAAATGGCTTGTTAAGACATTAGACTCTCTTCTTTCCTATGCCACCGAAGAAGAAGCTAATGCTGAACAGAAGAAGTTAGAAGACCTCATTGCTCGTTACAAGAACCTTATCCCAACCATCGAAGTCACCATGGTGAAGACCGAAGTCTTCTCTAAATGCTATACATACCGCCGAGAAGTTCATGAAGTGGTTTGCCTCTTGAGCAAAGTTAAAGATCAAACTGCATCAACCCCAGCTCCAGACAGCTTGGACAAGGTCAACCGAATGATTCAAGAGCAACAGTACGCCATCAATCAATTGGATCATCAAAGAACTCACATCATGTCTATGCTTCAACGTGGACGTGATTTGAGCAAAGACGTTAATGCTCCAACCTTTGTGGCTTCAGAGGTCAAAAATCTTGAAACTGGCTGGAATGAAACATACAGCGAAACAGTTGATAAGCTGAAGGCCCTCAAGGGAACTCAAGGTGTCTGGCATGATTTTGTTGAACAAAAGAATGAAATTGTTTCAATGTTGCAAACCGCAGAGACTGAACTACGTGCCTTGACCCCATTACAAACCGATCCCAAGAATGTCCATCAAGATTTGACTGCTAAGCGTGAGTTAAATGCTCAACTCCATCAAGCTTCACACCAGTTGATCCCAAAACTACAAACCCTTTGCGCTGAACTCAGCCCATTAGCAGCTGCCGAGAAACGTCCAATTCTAGAGAAGGAAGTCACTGAAGTGCAAAAGATGTTCTTCAACACCATGGAACACGTGAAGGATCGTGTTGGTTACTTGGAAGATTACAGCACCAAATGGAACAACTACAAAGCTCGTTTAGCAGAACTACAAGAATGGGCCACCAAAGCTGCACCTAAACTCATCGAAGCTCTTCAATCTGAAGATCTTACACCTGAAGAACGTGTTGTAAAAGTGAACCACCTCAAGGGAATTCTTTCCGAGAAAATGAAACAATTAGATCTTTTGGCCGCCGATGCTTCTGAATTGGCTCCAAAAGAAGGGAACATTGGAGAAGCTAAGCGTCTTAAAGGTGAAATCACCAAGTTACAAGAAGTGCTCAGCGCTATCAACCGAAACGTTGATCATCAATCTCATGCAGTTAAAGAAGATCTTTTGAACTGGCAAAAATATCAAGCCGGTATTCAAGAGATTAAACCAATTGTAGAGGATAGCGAATTCAAGGTAAATACCATAGTTCCTAAACCCCTCTCCCTTGATGAAGCTGTTCAATTGCATCAAAATGCAAAACAATTCGAGTTACAATGCCAAGAACAATTAGATAAACTCCAAGGTATATCCACAATCAGTCATCAAATGCTCTGTAAAACCAATGCCCCAGATGAATTAGATGCCATGCATTCACGTTGGGTGTCTGTTCATGAAAACGCTAAACAAAATACTAACAAATTGCAAAAACTCATTTCTAACTGGCAATCATTCGACGCAGATGCTGGTAAACTTGAGTCCTGGATTCAAGAACACGAGGATGCATTGAACAAACAACCATCCTTGTTGAACACCCCTCATGTTGATAAGTTGGAGAAGGAGTTGGTTAAACTGAAGTTGTTCAACAATGAAATCTCTGAGCAACAAGCTAAGTTGATTGCTCTTGGTCAAACCTCAGATCAAATCGGTCTTCATTTGGCTCCAGAAGGTACTGCTGCAGTGAAGAACAGGGTCAACGCAATGAAAGCTCAATTAACTAAATTGTCAGAAGCCACTCGGGCTAAGATAAACGATGTTTCTGATGCTATCATCTCTAGACAGGATTTCAATGCGAATATGGCAAACTTCTCCAACTGGATGGACCAGTTAAGAGGTCAACTAGTTCAAATCGAAGAAATCAGCCCTGAAAGAGTGGAGACAAGTCTACATGTCATCCACACACTCCTCCAAGAACATGCCGATAAGAAGCCTGCTTTCAACACTATCTACGATGAAGTTAAGCAATTATCTTTGAGCGCTCAGCCCGAAGAGGCTAGAGCTATCAATGATGCCTACACTTCATTGGTTGTAAACTATCAAAATCTTGAGCAAAATATGCAACAACAGAAATCTACTCTCGAGAAATGGAATGAACTCTTGAGATGGAAGAATGAAACTGAAAGCCATTTGAATTATCTTCGTCATCAACTCGAGAAGCCTGAAAAACCTACTCCAGCTGAATTAGATAAGATCATGCATGAATTGAACATAATCACTCAAGCCATGCCTTATTGGAAACAACAAGCAAAGGAAATCAATGAGAACCCAGTTGTCCAATTAAGAGACAGTTTGACTCGTAAACCAATCGATACTATCCAATTGGTTAACGACATTGAACACAAATTAGATAACTTGAAACTCCGCTCTCAAAACCAAAAGGCCCAGATTGCCGATATGAATGAAAGGAAAACAAAGTTCCACAACTTGGAAAACAACTTCGCCAAAGCTCTACAAGACAACCGTGCCAAATACGACAACATCATCCAACAAAAACCAAATCTTCAGAACATTGATCAAATTATCTCAGACTTGCAAATGCTCAACGAAGCCCTTCAAAGACAGTCTGATTTGAAAGACAAAATCCATGATGAAGCTTCAATTCTGATGAAGGAAGACATCAGCAGCATGCCAGCTGTTCAAGAAGCTCTTCTGAAAATGGACAAGAACTACGACAACTTGCAACAAGAAATTCAAGATAGGATTTTGAAGTACAACATGATCAGCCAATCTTTGAAAGAATATGCTGATAGTAAGGAGAAGTTCGACAAGGAAATGAAGAAAGCTGAAGATCTCTTCGCTGAAATTCCTCAAAAACCCAAGGAAGAAATCGAACTCCAAAGAGCTGCTGAAAGGACTAGAAAAACTACTGATCAGATCAGGAAATGTAAAACTGCAGTTGATGATGTTGATCGTAAAGGCAACGGCATCATGAAGCTCTTTGATGCCATTGGTGAAGCAATGCCTCAAGAAATCATCGACGAAGTGAATCATGCCAAGAAAAGACTAGCTGACTTGAGCGACAAGACAGCTAAAAACGCTCATATGTATGAAACTGAAGCTGTCATTTGGAGTCAAATCGAAGAGTCCAAGAAAGACTTACTCCCATGGCTCAGTGAGACAAACCAATCACTATGTGATGCATGTGACAATACTTTGGAAATCGAGTTCGGTCCAATGCGACTTAGCAAGTACCGTGCTGAGCTTCCATCGTTCTTAGCTCTCAAGAACAGTATTGAAGAAAAGACACAAGAGTTACAAAAGATCAACCAAGGACAAGAGATCCCATCCCTTGTGCAATTGAATCGCTTGATTTCTGACCAATTCGAAGAACTCGACAATAACGCAGAGAGACTAGAGTCCATTGCTTCATCTTTCAATGATCAAGAACAAGACTTGAGAAAGAAGATCAAGGCTGCTGGAGAAAGTATTGGAAAGCTCCGTGAAAGCCTTATAAAATGCGATGACATGTCCGGCGACAACAATAAAATTATTGAAAGAATTCAAAATTGTCGCGCTGTTAAGGGTAAATTGGATGATGTTGGCAGTGATATTGACAATATCCGTGCTAGAGTTGATGAGATGAAAGTTTTGTATCCAACATTTGCCGAGTCTATTATTCCAAAAGAACTCAACAATTTACAGAAGAGATTCGAAGGAATCGACTCTTATGCCAACAAGATCGAAGGAACTCTTTTGCAATTCCTCAATAAGTTCCACAACGACAAGGTTACTATGTTGAAGAGAATGATCACCACTCAGAAAGAGAAGATCCAATGGTGCGAACCAGAATCTGGAAGTGACAAATACAATTTGGATGTTAAGAAATCCTCACTTCAAGAAGCTGAAAAGAGTATCGCTGACTGTGAAAACCGTCAAGTAGAGATTCAGAAGTCTCTAGAACTCTTGAAGCTTGTAGAATCTCCTCAAGTTCAGGAAGCTTTGAAGGCCGAAGTTGACAAAATCAACAAAGACATGGCTGACTTGAAGAACAACTTTGATAAGATCCATGGAATCTTGAATGAGAACTCTGACTTGTGGGCTCAATATGAAACTTGCAATGAAGAACTCTCGTCCTGGCTCAGGGACATTGAAGGTAAAGTGAAGATTGAAACAAGCAACCAAATCTCCTTGCCTGACATTGCCCAAAAAATCGAAGACCTTTCTGGCTTAGAGAAGGAAATCCGTGATCACAAACCATTGATCGACAACTTGGAACGAACATCGAAGCTCCTTATCCAAAAGAACCCAGAAGCAAGAATAAGTCAATTTGTGACTCACTTGGTCCAAAGATATCAAACTGCAGCCAAGGGCTTGCAAACATACATTGATAAGCTTAAGAACGCTGACAAGGCCAAGGAGAACTTTGATAGAGCTGTGAAAGACTGCTCTGAATGGTTAGATGATGCCAAGATTGAATTCAATGAGCTCGCTAGGATGGGTTCCCCTGGATCATCTTCCGCTACTGCCCAACAATTAAATACCATCAAGAACTTCTTGAAGACCTTTGAAACTGGACAACATCTTTTGAATAATGTTGTTGATATTGGAGAGAGCTTGTATCCACAAGTTACTCCTGACAACCGTGAAGTCATACGCGCTGATATTAGGAAATTACGCGAAAAGTATGATTTCCTTCAAGATGAAGCCAACGCTTTGCAACAACAAACCGAAGCTGTCTTAATCCAAAAGACATCTATTGAAGAAAGCTGTACTCAAGTAGCTCAATGGTTGACCGACTCAAAGGCCAAGAACATTGATATGCGTGAGTTGTACCCAACATTAGCTGCAAAGAAATCCGCAGTCCATAATTACAAAACTCAACTCCAAGAAGTCAATTTGAGGAAAAACGCATTGAAGCAATTGCAAGACAAGGCGGTAAATCTTTGCGATGACAACTCCGAGAGGAAAGCTGAGGAATCTATTCAGCAATATGAAGATTTGTTCAAGAACATTAGTGAACGCATAGCTACAGTTGGTAATCATGTTGTAAACCACGAAGCATACGATCAAATTCTTGAGAAAGCCACTGATTGGTTGAACACAATTAAAAGTGAAGCCATTGATATCCTTAATGAGACCACATTTGAAAAAGACGGTGCTGAAGAAAAGCTAATGATTGTTGAAAATTTGTTGCAACAAAAACCAGAAGGCAACAAAGTGTTTGACACATGTAAGAAACAATTGCAAACAGTTTTAACTCAAACCCATCCACAAGGCCATCCTGCTTTGTTGAGAAGCTTCGAGCAACCTGAAAAGGATTGGGTCGAATTTGTCACTTTATGTGAAGATTCTTTGGCTAAACTCAAACAACTCTGCAGTAAATGGGATGAATTCGAGAAGATCATCGATGATATTGACACATGGATGAGAGGTGTTGAAAGTGTTGTTAAAGATCAAAGCTTGAAAAATACTGCTGAAGCTAAGGAAGCACACTTAGGCAAGTTGAAGGACATGATGAAGGAGATTGATAGTAGAGCTTCGGCTATGAATGATCTTTTGAACCAAGGTCGCGAGATTGAAGGAGAAACTGACTTGAATCTCAAGTTGTCACGTTTGAATACTCGTTACCAGACATTGAAGAATGCATGCAAAGAAGCTATTGGCAAGTACGATAATTATGTCAAGGATCACAATTCCTTTAACAAAGACTATGAGGAATTCAAGACCGCTCTTCAACAATCTGGTCAAGAATTATCTCAAAATAACGAAGTTGTCGGAGACCTCGGTATCCTTCAAAGCAGACAAATGAAACTCAGAGAAATGTCCGATAAGAGAATAAACGACTCAACTGGATTCGAAGCTCTAATCGACAGAGGAGAGAAACTTTATGGACAAACTAGTCCTGATGGAAGGGAAATCGTCCGTCAACAACTCAGGACTCTTCGTACAATGTGGGATAACTATACTGATGATTTGAACTCTGCCACTCAAAAAATTGATCATTGCTTGTTACAATTTAATGAATTCACTCTTTCACAAGAACAGCTATCAAAATGGCTGAAGGACATTGAAAAAGCCTTACAAAGTCATACAGAACCCAAAACCACATTACAAGAAAAACGCGCTCAATTGCAGAACCATAAGCTCATGCATCAAGAAATCACCACTCATACTACATTGGTTGATAATGTGTGCGATAAAGCTCAAACTCTCGTTGAACAAACTAAAGATGACTCATTGAACATCTATCTAACATCCATTAAACAGTTGTACAATAACATTGTTAACAAGTCTGAAGAACTCTTATCACATTTAGAAAACAGTGTTGACATTCACAATGAAATGAATAATCTCTTAGCTGCTGCGAAATCGTGGACCGCTGGTGAGAAGGAAAAAATGTTGGAATGCGATGATGCTTATGGCGACAAGGCTGATATTAAGAGGAAGATCGATCTGTTGGCTCAATTGTCTCAAAATAAACCAAAGAGTCAAGAAATTCTTAAAGGAATCAATGATCAATTCGATAAAGTCAAGGTCAGTACTTCTCCTAAAGGTGTTGAAATCATCAAGAAGGAGATCGAAGAGCTCGAGACCACATTGAACAGTCATTTCAATGATATCGAAGGAATTGATAAAAAACTCAACGATATCTTAAACCAATGGAATGAATTTGAAAAGAATCTTGATGAACTTACCAAGTGGTGCCGTAATGCTGAAGGTTCATTCCGTGAACAACAACATCAATCAACATTGCCTGAAAAAGTTGCCCAGCTTGAAAAGTTGAAAGGTCTTCGTGATGAAATATTGCAAAAGGAAAAATTGGTTGACTCTTTTGCTGATAATGCTCATACTCTATTCAACAACTGTGGAGCTGATAGGTTGAAGACTTTGACCTCTCAAATCGCAAACAGATATCAACTCTTGCAAGTCCTAAGTAAGGAAGTCCTTAATCGCTGGCAAAATCTTGTTGAAGACCATCAAGCTTATGAAGACAAATTGAAGGAAGTTGATCTTTGGCTTCAGCCAATCGAGAAAAATGTGGAGAACGCAATCAAAGACGATCAATCTCAAATTGACAATGTTCTTCAACTTCTCGCTTCCGAAAGAGAACAAGCTGAAAGTATATTAGGAGCTCTGAATACATTAGCTGAACGTGCTTTGCCAGAGACTTCAACTGCTGGTAGAGAACGTATTCGACAAGAAATCAGAGACATCCGTGATAGATGGGATAAACTTGATGAAAGCATCAGAAATCTTCAAAAGAAGAAGGATGCTCAAAACATCCAATGGACCACATATCAAGATATTCTTAACCAAATCGTTACTTGGTTGGATACTGTTGAGAAGCAGTTGGCTAATGAAACTCCAGCTTCCTGGACTTCTACCCAAGAAATCCGTTCCAAACTATTCAAATACAAGGGAACTCTTCAAGATATCAACTCCCATAAGCGTATCTTGGAAGCTCTTAACGAGAAAGCTAATGCAGTTTTGGATGGAGCAGCCAACCCTGAAGAAGTCAAGCAAAGTATCAAGGAAATCAACGATAGATACAACAAGGCTTTAGGTGATTGTACGAATATCCTTGGTCAACTAGAAAATGTTTCTGATGTTTACCAACAATTCAATGAACTCCAGAAACTTCAACAGGACTATCAAAAGAACTTGTGGGACAGACTCACTGGCTACTCCGATTACTCAGGCAACAAAGTTGCTTTGCAGTCAAGACTCAACAAAATCAATGAGATTCAAGACAGTCTTCCTGAGTGTAGTTCCAAACTCCAAGCATTGGGTGACCATATTGAGAAATGTGGAACAGTTGTACCTCCTAGATCCAAGGAAGCTATGAGCCGAGATCTTGCAAACTTAAACGCCGATTTCGACAAGTTCGTAGCAGCTCTTAGTGATGTTAAGAGTGGATTAGAAAACCGTCTTCAACAATGGAACGACTATGAGGTTAACATTGACCGTCTTATTGGATGGTTGAATGAAGCTGAGAACAACTTGAAAAACTACTCTCCAAAGAACACCTTGGAAGAGAAGGAGGAACAATTACAAAAATTCCAAAATCTCTTGCAAGGCTTGCGTCAAAATGAAGTTGACTTTGAGAGAATTAAAGATGAATCTACTGAGCTAATTCAAAGCAGTGGTGAAACCAGGATTCAAGTCAATGTCCAACAAGTGACATCTCGCTTCCAGTCTATCCAAGCTACCACAAAAGAGATTCACAAAAAATGTGAACAATCCGTTGTTGATCACCAAGCTTTCAACGACAAGTATAAGCAATGTTCGGACTGGATAGCTAGCGCTCAAGCCAAGTATGATGATTGCAATGATTTGTCTTTGGTTGGATCTAGAGATGATTTATTGAAAAAACAATCTGCTATCAATGAGATTCAATCGCAACAGGGCGCCGCTACTTTGCTATTAAACAGCACCGTCGAACTTGGAGAGAAATGCTATCCATCAACTGCACCTGATGGTCGTGAGAACATTCGCTCTACCCTCGAAGAGCTTCAACAAGTCTTTGACCAGTTGTTTGATAATATTGGCATTACTTCCCGAAAGATACAAGACAAGATGGCCAAATGGTCAGGTTTTGATGAAATCGCCGATAAGCTCAAACAATGGTTGGTTGAGATTGAGAAGCAACTTCCAAACGAAATCGAGCTGAAAACTACTTTAGATGAGAAGCGTGCCAAGTTGCAAACCTACCGTGACATCCTCAACGACATTAACAATCACCAAGTTGAGGTCACAAACATAACTGAAATAGCGGCAAACCTTCCTGAACAAACAGATGTAGTGAAGGAGCAAATCAGTCAAATCAAAGACAAGTACAATAAAGCTCAGAAACGTGGACAAGACTTCGTTCAACGATATGAAGGCATTGTATCTGATCACCAACAATATTCCAAAGCAGTAATGGATACGCATGAATTCATTGATGCAACCCATAACACAATTGACCTTTGGGGTGACCTAGATTTAGACCAAGTTTCATTGCACACCAACCTTGGCCGTTTGAAGAACCTCCAAACCTCTATGGCTGATGAATTCCCTAGAGTAGATCAAGTCCGAAGTTTAGGTGAGAAAGTGATCCCTGGCACGATCGAGAATGGTCAAATTAATATCCGATCCCAAATCGATAACACCCAACAAGAGTGGGAGGGATTACTTTCAGCAATATCCACAATCATTGAATCTATTGAAAACCGCTTACAGCAATGGTCTGAGTATGAGCAGTTGCGCGATGAGTGCCTAAGCTGGGTTAGAGAATGCGACAATAAATTGCATGCTATTGACTTGAAAGACTCACTTGATACTAAGAAACAACAGTTTGAAGAGTTGAAAGCCTTGCAAGGAGATGTGCGAGCCAAGGAACTTGAAATTGATAATGTTTCAGAGAAAGGTCAACAGTTGCTGAAGCATGGAGGATCTAGAACCTCTCAAGCTTCTGAATTGGTGTCCAAATACCAACAACTGTCTTACAAAGTTAAGGAGTTGAACAACAGATGGCAACAATACGTTACTACTCATCAAGACTTCCACAACCAAGTCGGAGATTGCTCTCAATGGATGGATGGAATCAAGGAAAAACTTGACTATTGCTCTGATTTAAGTGCAATGTCCCAGAAAGAACTTGAGAAGAAATTAGCAACAATCCAAGATGTCATTTTGCTTAAAGATGAAGGTTCTGCCAAGATTCAATCATTGGTCGAACAAGCTCAATCGGTCTTGGCAAATACAGCTCCTCAAGGACATGAACCAGTTAACCGTCAAATTGCTGATCTCCAAGAACAATGGTCAGCTATCGCTCTTAGAATGGTCGATATCAAATCTAACTTAGATGACTCTATCACACAATGGAGCGGCTTCTTAGATCAAGTAGCAAATGTCCAAAAGACAAACGACTGGTTAGAAAATCTTCTCAAAGAATTGTCTGAATTCCAAACAACCATGAGCGAAAAGCGTTCTCAATTAGACAGAATCAAGGGAACAGAAGAAAAGGTCAGAATGGAAAAGATCGATGTCGATGCTTTGAAATCTCAAGCCAAGGAAATGCTCGAAAGCGGACAACAAAGTCAAGCTGCCTTCCAAGCTCAAAAGACTTTGAACAAATTCGATGAATTGGTTTCTAAGACTGAGAAACTCTTATCTGAACGTCAAGATCAATATAGAGATCATCGTCTATTCAAAGAAGCCTATGATGACTTGGTCAGCTGGATTAGCCGTGCTAGAGAGAAGTTCCCATCTCTCAAGCAAAGCAGCTTGAGTGACAAGCTAGCTATTGAAGCTGCCGTCCAAGCCACTGAAGGTTTGTTGAATAAACAAGCTCAAGGTGAACTCTTGGTAGAACATTTGCTTCATACTGGAGAAGTAGTTGTTGCAAGTACATCTTTTCAAGGACAAGAAATAATCCGTAATGACATTCGTGCCTTACGCGACAACTTCGAAGCCTTGTTCCGTGAAATCAATCAACAAAAAGACAGCTTGGAGTCCACAACACTTCAATGGCGTGACTTTAAAGAAGAATATGAGCGTCTTATGGAATGGCTCCAACAAATCGACATCATTGTTAAAAACCACAAACTCAATTTGCAACCAAACTTGGCAGAAAAGAACAAACAAGTTGCTGATATGAAAGATGTCCTTGATCGCTTAGAAAAAGGCAATGCAGATATTGAGAAATTCAACAAATCTGCTGCCGGTCTTCTCAAGTCCCATCTTGATAACTACGTTCAGAACCAATTGCGTCACTTGAACTCAATGTATCAAGTTAAAGTCAACTTAGCTAAAGATGTCTTTAAGAAGGTCGAAACTAATCGCGATCAACATCAAGAATTTGAAGATAACTTGAAGAAAGCACAAGGATGGATTCAAGATGCTTGGGAGACAATCCGCGTTTGCAGTGATACTTCAAGCGCCAACAGCAAGGAAGTGCTTCAACAACGTCTTAATAACATTCAAGATCTAATCCGTCGCCGTGAAGAAGGACAAAACCTTGTCAACTCTGCCATTAATAATGGAGAGAAGGTCGTAAGAAATACTCGCTCTGATGGACGTGACACAATAAACTCTTCTATTAAGGACCTTCAAACTGAATGGGATCGTTTGGTTAAGAAAATGTCAACCGCTAAGGTCCACTTAGAAACAAGCTTGCTTCAATGGGCTGACTATAGCTCCAGTTACTCTCAGTTGCAACAATGGATCAACGATAGAGAGGTTAGACTACAAGAGGCTTGCGAGAAGAAGGTCGTAAAATCTCAACGGGGTCAACCTGGCCTTAGCTCTGGATTAAGTGAGCGTAAAGCAAATCTCCGTCAAACTAACAACATTGTTCAAGACATTGTTTCATTTGAACCAATGATTCAATCGGTGACTTCCAAAGCCTCAGATCTTCAACAAGGTGCTCCTGCTTCAGAGATCTCCAACAAATATGAGCAACTTACCAAACAAGCCAAGGACTTATATGAGAAACAAAAGAACACAATCGATCACTACCAAACTCTTATCGACGCTGGTAATGACTTTGCTCAATGGTTGAGAAATGCAAAGGAGCGTTTGAGTAAATGCTCTGAACCAACTGGAGACAAAGAAGCACTCGCCAGTAAAACTCATCAATTGAAGATATTGGAAAGTGAAGTCCCAGAAGGCAAAAAGAAGTTGGAACATGCTCTCAAAGAAGGAGAACACGCTTGTCAACATGCTGAGCCTGGCGATAGAGAAACCATCGAAGAGGAAGTTGCTTTGTTGCAAGAGGAATACGATAACTATATCGATGCTTTGAACAAAGCCAAGGAGTTCTTGGAAGTTGGAATAGTCAAATGGACAGACTACCAAAATCAATACGCCGAAGCTCTCGAATGGTTGACTAAATTCGAAGCTCTCGTTCAATCGTACAATAAATTGCAAGAAAGTTTGAATAAGAAACAACAAGTCTTGCAACAATTCCAAGGACACTTGCAAGAGCTCTTCGACTGGCAGAAGGAACTTGACAACTTGAACGTTAAAGCTCAACTTCTTTTGGAAACTTGCTCCGATACCCGCATCAGCAACGGCATCATGCAGTTGACAACCAAATACAATGCTCTCTTAGGATTAGCTAAGGAAGTCATGCGTCGTTTGGAAATGCACTATCAAGAGCACCAACAACATTATAGTTTGTATGAAGAATGTCAATCTTGGATCGACAAGACTCGTGAAAGACTCGCTGACTGTGAAAATATTCCAAACACTTTAAGCGAGGTCCAAATCAAATTGAACACTGTCAAGAATTTGAGACAAGGCTTTGAACACGGTCAAAACAAATTAAGATATTTGTTGGAATTGAAGGAAAAGGTCATAATGAACACTGAATCAAGTGGAGCTGCCAAGATCCAAGATGACACCGAAACCTTGAAACAAGACTTTGACAAACTTCTTGTTGATTTGAATGACGTCAAACTAAAGTTGACAAATCGCGCAGCTCAACTAGAAGAGATATTCAAGCTTTACAAGCTGTTACTCGAATGGTTGGATGAAATTGAACCAAATGTGAAAGTTGCTGATGACTTCTTGAACGACTTGAGTGAGAAACGTTCCGCTCTTGAGAAGTATCGTTCCATTCAGAGAGAAATCAACTCCCATAGTGATATGGTCGAGAAGATTAACAGCAGATTAGAAAGTGACTCAAATCTCAACCGCGATGATTTCAAGGATGGACTTGATAGATTCGAAAAGATCCAAGAAATTACCGGAAAGAATATTGAGAACCTCGAGAACCAAGTCAACAATCACGAGAAATACAAGCAAGCTTTGAATGAAATCCAAGACTGGCTAAGGAAGACCCGCATCGAAATCGAACAATGCAGTGACAGTCACGGAGAAAAGGAACAAGTTATTGGCCGTCTGGAGAAATTGAAGACCATCGCTGAAACTATCCCAGAAGGTGAAAAATTACTAAAGGTAACCGAAGAGTTGAGCTCGAATGTGATCGCAACAAGTGGAAATGAAGGAAAGGACGCCATCAATCAAGAAGTGAAGAGCGTTCAAAATGAATGGGAAACCATCCAATCAATGTTGCGTGAATCACAAGGAAACTTGGAAGCTTGTCTCTCCATGTGGAACAACTTCCTCAACAAGTTCACTACAATCAACAAATGGATCGAAGACATGTCGAAAAAAGTCGCCTCATCCGCCGAATCAGACAATAAAACACCTGAAGATCTTACACAGGCTAAGGTAATTACACTTATTTTACACACACTATGTCTCTTCATAACACTTATTCTTATATTTGCTAATCCATTGCATGCGATTTTCGTCTTGCACTTTTTCTTTACGACTTCATGTCCATCATTTTCTGGAACTAATATTCTGTTTTATGTTGCATCATTATAGAATTTGTTGAAAGAAGTTATTGAGGAAAAGGACAATGTGGAAGAGTTGAATGATCAATGCGAACTGTTGATGGAACAAACTGCTTGCTCTCGTGTCAGAGATGAGACAATCGAGACCCAAGCTAACTATACTAAACTGTTGACGTCCGCTCAAGGTAAGTTCCTCCATTAAGTGTTTGGTTGGTTTCTGTTCCTTTCAGATTCCATTGAAATGTTAATGCTACAACATATGTTTTTGCCACAGGTCTCGTCTCCAAAATAGAAAAGAGCCTCTCCGATCACACTGAATTCCTTAACTATAAGAACGAAATGGACAACTGGATCAAGAAAGCTAACGAAGTCCTTGCTGATTGCACTGGCGAAGGGGATCTCAACATGATCTCTAACCAACTGGAAACTATTAATGTGAGTATTATTAAATAAAAATGATTTCTAGATATACCTTGATAAAATACTCTTCTTACAGTCCCTTAGCAGCCGTCTTAGAGAAGGCCAACACCTCCTCGGAATGGTCCAAGATGCTTATAGTAAAGCAATTCATGTAACTCCAGAAGACCAACAAGAAAAACTTAGAAACCTTATGACTAAAGTCCGTGAAGATTGGGATGCACTTGGCTTGCAAGTTAAACAGAAGATCGTTGACCTCAAGCAAGCCCAAAACAGATGGTCCGAATTCGCAGCCAATAAACAAAAACTTGAAAAATGGCTTATTGAAACTGAATCGGTTTTGGCTAAACCATATGACACTAAAGGTGAGTTGAGTGAAATGAAGACTCTTCTAGAACGCTTCAAGATCCTCCTCAATGAAGTCAACCAAAGAGGACCCCAATTCGAAAGTCTCCAACAAGAAGCCAAGCAATTGGGATCTGAAGTAGAAGACGTTAGCCGTCTTCAAGCTAGATGGGAAAAACTTAAGAACGAATGCAACGCCAAGATCAAATCCATTGAAACCGAAATCAATGATTACAACTCTTACTACCAAAACTTACAAGACGTTGAGAAATGGCTATTGCAAGTTTCCTTCCAACTCATGGCTCACAACTCATTGTTCATATCCAACCGGGAACAAACTCAAGAGCAACTCAGTCAACACGAATCATTATTGGATGAAATTCAGAAATACCAATCAAATATCGATGACTTGAACACCAAAGGTCAAGCTCAAATTAGGAGATACGAAGAGAAGACTCCAAGTATCCGTGAAACTGTCGAAGAGCAATTAAAGAACATCCAAGACAGTTACAACTCCTTGCTTCATACTTCTGTTCAAATCAAGAACCGTCTTCTCGAATCTTTAGCCAAATTCCAAGAGTACGAAAACACTCTTGACAGCATCATGAAGAACTTGGAGGAATACGAACCAGTCATAACCAATGAACTTGACGCTCCAGCAACCACACTCGAAATGGCACAAAATCAACTTCAAACTGCTCAAAACTTGAACACTAAACTCCAAGCTGAGAAATCACGTCTCGCGGCCGCCGTACAAGCCTGTGAAGCCGCCACGGCCTCCATCAGTCGCCCAAGTTCTCCACTAGAGAGCGCCATGCAAGCAATCCCCGAACGTGAACTCATTGTTCGTGCCAAACTCGACGATCTCCTCGATCAGGTAAATAAGAAACTGTGATGTACTGGATTTTGTCTGTCTTCAGCTTTAAGTGGTTTTTGGCTTTTTCTGTGATTGTGTGTTTTAGCATGATTCTATAATAAATCTTCTTTTCTTCTTACTTACTTACTTCTTCTATTTTACGGAATTTTTGTAGGAGTTTTTTGATTTTTAGAATTTTGTAATTCAAAAAACTCCTTCAAAAATGATTCCAATTTTAATTTGTTTGATTTTTTGTTTTTAAACTTTTTTGTTTTGTTTGATCCTAATCCCAACCACAAACTAGATCCCAAGTAGTTTGACTACTAACTCTGCTGATGATGTGCTGGCAGACGCTGAATGTCAACTTATTAACAAAAAAGTCATTCAATATCCAGAGCACGTTAAAAAGTTTGATGCACTAATCACTAAGGTAAGGTGATCTTTGACGATGTCGAAGGAGCGAAAGAATGTCCACAGCTGATTATTTGGAAAATGCATTCGGCCTAACAAAACTAAATTTTCCCTCCAAATAATTGGCATTTTATTTTTATTTTCAACAGCTTTGTTAGCTCTTCACGCTAAAGCAGTAGCTTTTTCTTGAAATGTATATAACTTTAAAATTCTCTATGTATAGGTCCAATCGCATTTAGGCGGATTGACAGCAACCGTTAGTGAGTTAGAGCAACAACAGAAGCAGAGAGCTGAACTTCAAGACTGGATTAAGAAGCAACAAAGCTCGGTAGCAGATTGGTTATCGAGGCCATGTAAACTCCGTCCAGAAGCAGCTAAACAGGAATTAGTTGCTATGAACGATCTTCTTAATGCAGTCGGCGACAAGAGGACCCAACTCATGACAGACATGACAGGTTCCTGTGAGTTTGTAGATGCTCTTCCTTGAAACAAAATTTGAACATCTCTTTCATTTCAGTTGCCGATGAAGACAGTACTCCATTGGAGAACAGTTTGGATCAACTTGAATCCGAACTTATGGACGCCATTGCTAGGAAACAGAGCAGTCAAGATATCATCGATGATTATCGTAATGATGTTCAAGATATGCAAAACTGGTTCGACGGACTTATCAAGCGTATGGATGTTTTGGAAAAGGGAAGTGGTTTGAATTGTGCCCAAAAATTGGCAGCCATTTCTGAAATCAAGAATGAATTCGAAGGACAAGGTCCTCAGAAACTCCAAAATATCAAGACCAAGGCTGCTGCTGTATGTGAAATAATCAGCAACTTGGATGGCCAACAAGTCGACGAACAAGTCAAGTCTTTAGAGCGTAGATACAACGATGTTGGAAAGCGTATTGATCGTAAAGCTCAACTTCTCGATGTCACTAATAAGGGCGTCGAAGGAGCTAAAGCTGAAATTGAACAAATCCAGAACTGGGTCAAAGAAAAGATCACCGAACTTCAATCACCTGTTGCTATGGGCTTCGATGTGAAATCCGGAGAATCCCGTCAACAAGCTTTGAAGGGATTGATGAAGGATGCCGAAGCCAAACAGTCTTTAGCTGCCACCTTAACTAAGAGAATTAATAACATGCAACCCGAGCTTGAACCGTCGGAATACTCTCAGTTGGAAGCTGGTTTGAGAAATCTCAATGGGGAGCAGAAAAATCTTGCTGATTTGCTCAAAGCTGAGATGGAGCGCGCTTTGGAAGCTACAAGAGCACGTAAATCATTCGAATCTGATCTTGAAAAGGCTCGCGCTTGGGTTAAAAATAAGTTGGCTGAAGTTCGCAAGCAACCTGCTTATCATCCTCTAGCTTCAAATGAAATTGAAAAGAACATTCAAACTAACAAGAAATACGACGATGAAGCTAAGCAGTTCAATGAAGGACTTCTTAGTGATGTTCTCAAGCAATCTAACAATATCTTGAAGGATTGCCCTGAAGAAGATAGAGAGCGTCTCCAGAAGATCCTTGACGAAATCAACTCTGATTACAATACTTTGAAAGATGAGAATGCTAATGTTGCTAAAGCTTTGGCTGATTTACTCGCTGGACGCAAGGCTTTCGAGGATTCAGCTAAGACTATGAACGACTGGCTCACTGAAGCTGAAACTGCTACATCCGGAGATATCCGCACAGCCAACCTTCATATCTTGGAAGAACAACTTGCCAACTACAAGAAACTAGCTGATAACGCTGGTCAAATGAACGACTTGATGAATACTGTCGCTGACCAAGCTAAGGGTATTTCACCTAGTCTCAGCAACCCAGACAAGTTAAAATTGAATGAAGAAGTCAAAAACATGAAGGACAAGTATGCCAAGATCAACAGTAATATTAACAACCGTTTGAAGGAGCTCGAAGACCACATCAAGAAACACAAGGACGCTAAGAACAAGTTGGCTGAATGTCAGAAATTCTTGGCTGCTATGAAGCAGCGTCTCCGTGATCTTAACAAGCCAATCGGTAGTAAGATTGAAGATGTCCAAGAACTTCTTGGAGCTTATGAAGGTATTTTGAAGGAACTCAAAGATAGTAAGAACAAAATGGGTGATTTATCTGGAGATGATCTTCCCGAACTTCAAAGCATTATGAGCCAGCAAGATGATATGATCAAAATGATTGAAGATCAACTAGCTCACTTGAGACAACTTTTGTTGTTGAGAGAACAATTCATCGCTTTGATCAATGAAATTATCGCTTTCATCGTCAAATACACAGATATCGTTGCTGATATCGAGAAGAACCCATGTAGTTTGGCCGAGAAGATCAACAAATATGATGACGTTATTGTGAAGATCCAAGAGTGCGAAGCTTTATTAGCTTCTGCTTCCGACAAGGGACAACAGATTGCTTCCGAAGGAACTTCTGCTGATCAGAACAGCATCAATGATCAATTGCAATCATTGAAGAATCAATTGCAAAACTTGAGAAAGACAGTTGAAGCCCAACGTCAAAAGCATCAACTTCAGTTAGAACATCACAAGAAATTGGCAGATGATCTCACTGATCTTCTTGACAAACTTCACGATAACGAAGGTCTTGTTAAAACTCGTCCTCTCCTCGACCGTGATCCAGAATCTGTCGAACGTGAGATCCAAAAACATCATGAACTCGCAGATGATGTCAATATAAACCTCAAGAAACTTGAGAAGATGATCACTGAATCTCAAAACGATATCACAATGCCTGACTCTTTATTGGAAATGTTCTCAGAAGGACGTTCTTTGTTGGCAACTCTTCCCAAGGAATTGGCCGACCGTGAAGACTACTTGGTTAAGAACAGAGACAGTCGCTTGGACTATATGAAGCAGATCTCTATGTTCAATGAATGGATGCACGAGGCTGAAATTCGTATGCAAAATGGTCAACACGGTATTGATTATCATAACTTGTCCAAGGATCTTGATGAACACAAGTCGTTCTTTAATAATGACGGTCCAATTAAAAATTTGGTGAACAAGGAGATTCAAGGAGCTGCTGATAGAATTTGGCCTTCTTTGAGTGGATTTGAACAAGATGAACTTTCAAGAGAATTGCAAAACCTCCAACAACAGTTGAGGAATATCTTGTCCTCTGCTAAGAATCATCAAGGTGATCTTGAGAAAGAAGCTGAGAACTGGAAGATCTACACTCACGATGTCGAGAAGGTTAAGTCTAGCATTGATTTGAGGAAGTTGCCTGTGGAGAGTGTTAGCAACTTGGCTGGACTCCACTATGCTATTCAAACTGTTTCTCATGCTATCTTGAATATTGAGGTGAGTTTTTTGGATAGTATATTTTTTTGTTGGAATTTTTCGGGGAATGTTAGGTTTATGTTAGGTATGATTAAGGTAGGAAGGATTATAAATACTTTTTTGTATAGGGTTTGTTTAGATTGTAGGGTGAAAGAAATATTTTAAAAATAGTAGAAGAAAGAGCGTTTCATCGAGCTCACAGTTTGTTCCGGAAACTAAACCAAAATATTTAACATTAACATTTTTAAATAAATACCATCCACAAGGTCAATCTTAACGACCAACAATTATCGGTTGTGGAAATAAATGTTTTCGTTGGCTAAATAAAGAAAGTAATGGCCAGCTATATTCAAAATGTAAAGGATGAGTGTGTGAGGGAGGGAGAGTTGATGATTAGAGCGTGCATTATTAGTTGAGTGAGGAAATGAGTTAGTGCTTGCGTTTATGAGTGGATGAGAAAGTGCCGAGTGATTGTATGAGCAAGTACCTGAAATAGTTAGTGGATTAGTGAATAAGAGATTGCGTGGCTGAGTTAATACGGTAATGAATGAGTGTTTGTATGAGAGAGTGGATGAGTGCTTGAGTTAGTGCTTAAAGGGATAAAGTCGTGAGTTTTTTTTTTCCAAGATACAAAACAACAAATTCTTTAATTGTGAAATTCTTTTATTAAGCGCAACTGAATAATTCCCAATAAATAACCGTTACTTAAAATCGTTACGTTATAACGTT
>JXPG01062748.1:431-11591 GCA_001015175.1 Megaselia abdita | reverse complement strand
ATGTCAATATCGGACAATGTTTACCCCTTCAAATCTTCGTTACAAAAGGTTTACGGCAGACGGACAGTTTTAAATTTGCAATTACAAGTGTATTGTAATATTTAAAATTTTAATATAGATTTCTTTAAAGTGGTATTAAATGATGTGTTTTTCGAATTAAAAAAAAAAAAACTTCAATTGTATGATTTTAAAAATATAATTTGATATTTCAACAAAATAAATTCGAAAACAAACATTAAAATACACTCACTCATATAAATCGATAAATCTTAGTTTTTTCTTGTAAATTTTTATATGGTTTCACAATATTCGCAATTTTAGACAATATTTCACTAACCTTATCAACTAAAACTAACAATCGCGCTTGAAAACTTTAAGATTCCTATCAAAGTAAGAAAAACTAAAAAAAACTTCTTCGGAAAAATAAGAAAAATTTCGTGGTTACCTTCAGATTTTTTTCCTGACGGCAGTTAACACTTTAAACTTCTCGTTATTGAAGAAACTTTAAAATTCGAGCTTTGTTGGAGAGTAGGTTAGAGCAGATTTTTTTCTCACCGATCGTTCGAAGTATTCAAAAAAATCTCCCCAAAACCTCGAATTTTGAAGTGTTTACTGCTTGTAGAAAAATGTCCTCCAAGAAAGCGCGAATTTTTA
This sequence comes from Megaselia abdita, assembly GCA_001015175.1. Classification (NCBI taxonomy): domain Eukaryota; kingdom Metazoa; phylum Arthropoda; class Insecta; order Diptera; family Phoridae; genus Megaselia; species Megaselia abdita. The sequence continues at coordinate 10,937 of JXPG01062748.1, read as the reverse complement.
AATTTTTGTTGACCGCGAACAAAAATGTTCTTTATTACCGTAAAATTTGATGTGTTAAATGTCTTCAGAAAAAAAATCTGCAGAGGACTAGGCTTATGAGGTTTTTAGGAAACTTATAACACAAAAGATAAGGATTGAATTCAAGTTTCCGTAGTGGGAAAATCAGGTGTAGCGCGGTTCTTTTAAAGCGGATTGAGTTGATCGGGAGAGCATTGAATAAATCTGCATTAAGTTCTAAACCATTGCACCCCATAGTTTGCTATTAAATTTTGTGTTTGAAAATAAGTTCCTAATTGGAATATTGATATTAAACGCGTCGAGCCTTTGCATATTAAATTTAGCTCACTTCATAATTTTTAAATTCATTCGAAGTACATTTGCATAATTAAATTTGTTGTAATCGTTCCTCATGCACGATTTTTAACTTAGCACTCTGTGGGCGATACTGCGATAGCAATAAGTTTGTCTTTAATTACAATCGGTCCCTTTAATGATCCTTTAACCATTCCCTAATTTACTTAATTTTTAACCGCGCTATAATCGTTTGAATAATATTATAATTGAAATTTAAGCCCATTTTATATTTCTTTAACCAACCGCGAGTAGATCGCTTATTGAATTGGACAATAACTGTTAGCAAGATATGGTAATGAGTTCAAAGAATAAATTCTTATGGTCTTGATGATAATCGTCCCACCAATCAAATGCTTCATTAAAGAATCAGTTATGAGTCAGAAAACAAAGTGGCTTTTATGAACAATGTTGCTATTGTGAACATAAAGTTGTTGGAACTCTGAATATGAGTTTTTTCCTAAATCTTAAATAAATCGGGAGAATAAGGCGTTTCTGTTGATTATGATGGTTATTATTGACATAAAAGAATCTATTATGTAAATATCTAAGGAGTTTGATGAAAAATATGTTTTTAGAACGTTTTTTTAAATATAACGTCAACACAAAAATTTAAAATAGTTTCAATCACAATGGAATCTTTAAAAAATATTTAAAATCTTAATATAGCTTTGAAAGAAATAATCTAAACTTAAATATAGTTCAAAAAATAATATTTAAAAAAACTTTAATTAAAATTTGAAAAAAATATAATTCTAACGTGTATGTTAAAAAAAATTGTTTTAAACCAGTTTCAAAGTCTCAATTACAATAGTATTTTTTTTTAAATATAGATATTAAAAAATGCGTATTTAAAGAAATTTTTAAAAAAGCTTCAATTATATCGATATTTCAACAACATTAAAAAAAAACTCTACTTATTTTGGAAGATTATTATTTCATATTAAGAAACCTTTGTAAAAGAAATATTTTAATATTAACATTAAAAATATTTGGAAATCAGTTTTTAATCAGCCTTCAAATCTAAAAAAAACTATCTATTATTGGGTTTTTTCGACTTCTAGCTTGAAGATCTCGAAAGCTATCTAAGATAAAGAACTAGGAATAACTTTCAGAAGAACCGGCAAAGCATTGCGAACAATCTGAAATGTGGAATGGAATCCAACATAGATTATTTATTTTTCTTTAAATTAATATAATATTATCGAAAAATTCTAATTTGTATCATCCATTTCAATAAATAAATTGCAGAATTCATATCCAACAAACCAATATAATCTTTATAATAACATTTAAATCTAACAGATTTTTTTTCTAGAACTCTAGATAGTTTTCTTGTAATTTATTACTAGATAAAATTAACTTTGAAAATTTCCTTTTTTAATGCAGAATTCAAAAGATTTAGAAATGTTTCAATTTAAAATTTCTCTTGAAGAGTATTTGTATATGCTTGGTAAAGGTATTGAAGATGTCTTTGAAAATTACAAGATATTTGTTATGGAAATTCTAAAAGCTTAGTAAACCTAAATTAACACATAATCTTATGAGATCCAATATAAAAAAGTCGCTCTTCTAAATGTCTTGTTTAGATTTCCGCCTTTGTATTACTTATGAAGAAAATGAAATGAAATTACTATATTTTGTTCAGAATTGCAATTTAAAAAAGAAAGTAGTAATATTCCTTCCAAAATGAAGTCTTCTTTATCAAACAAATACTGATAATGAAACTTCAAGTAGCTGCGATTAAAAAATATAATCAAAGCGAAACATTCGAACTCAACATAAACCAAGAATACTGCACAACCTTGGTTTCTTATCTTTAAGTTGTTTACGTTTTGCTGTTGTGCACATATTATAATCTTTGTCCAGGGCTTTTTGAACGAAGAATCTTTATTTTATTTTTAGTTGTAAGATTCCGGTTTGTAAATCAGAGAGTGATTTAGCAAATGGGGGTTTTCATACAAATGACTATTTTCTGGTATATAAGTGTATGTGTGTGGGGGCGTGTGATTTCCGAGACTTAACAACTTGTAAACTGGTTGCTTATGTTCAAATCCAGTATTCAATTTAAATCTTGTTCTTTGTGTGGAAGATAAAAGTTTTACTATGGTTTAATTCCAACAGGAAATTCTCCAAATTCATTTAAAGTCTGGGAAAGTCATGGAATTTTGATCTTAAAGTTAAATGAGGTGGTGTTGCAGTATTGTACTTGACGTAGAATGCTTCAGGGCATTGCATTTAGTTTTAAATTTATTGCAGGGATTCAAGGGTTCATAAAGGCTTTTTAGGGATCTTTTTTATGAGGTCTCAAAAAGGCTTTTTTATAATCAGTGGGAAAAAATACTTATAATGGTCATAAACTCTTGTAAAATTACTTTGTTTCCTTGAACTGATGAGATTAAATAGGAAGATAATATGCCGAAAAATTACTCAGTGGTAGATCAACTAAAGAGCTGATTAAATGTGATATCTTATTATTCCGTTAAAATATCTCTGAAGATACAATAATAATTTAATTTGTTAGTTTACCTATAATAGCATAGTGTGCGATGCGGAATGAGCAAAGTGAGCTCTGAATAAGTTTCAGCTCGATTGATTTAGGAAGAATTAGAGTATTACAGGGTTCGAAGGCTTTAAGGAGCTTATTTTTATAGTAGTCTTTAAAACCTATGCAAAACAATTTACATGAAAATTATTAGTGTTAAAATACACAAAATTCAAGAATGTTTTAAATTATTTTAGAAAAATATTTTTCCACAACCGTTTCTTCGAGAAAAAAAATTAGATTTTATAGAAAACATATATGGTAGAATGAATGAAATTTATTTAGAATTTAATTAATAAAACTATCAACATTTCAAAATTAAAAAGTTTTAACTTTAATCATTTAATTTAATGAGTTTTTTTACCTAGCGTTTTATTTTGTATTTGTTGTAAAAAATATTAAATATTAAAAACAAAAGTTAAGAAAATATATGAACATTATATGCATTTACACACATACATAAGTTGCATTAAAACTTTGTATTTTAAATATTTGTGAATAAAAATATAATGTATTGTATTCATAATTTTAGAAGGCATTAAAATATGTTTTCTTTGTTTGTTTTTGGCATTTCATTGCAATATTCGTGTCTTTCAGAAAAATGAGAATGTTTTTTTTTACAAAAAAAATAAATTTCTTAAGGCGTTTTACTTTGACCATTCTGAAATATATTTTGTTAAGCAAATTTAATCCTTAAATTCCGAGATATGTTTATCTTGAAAAATCGTTTCAAATAATAATCTTAATGAAATATAGCCACAATAAAAAATTAAAGAATACCAACAAATAATTTTTACAATTCTTTTATTCTAGAAAAACTACAATATTTAAACCTTTTTTTAAACAAATATATCTCTGAAGCAAAGAAATTAATCTTTATTTTTCTGCTTATAATATAATTCCACTTTGAACTGGTTTCGATTCTTAGTTTAAAGCAAACTAAATACAACAATGAACGTTTTCATTGTAACTTTTATACGAATCTATTACGATCTTTCTTTATTTAAACCCCAGAAAAGGTTGAAGACGATTTACGGTGAATCTTTTCATGATTATATCGGATCAAAAGACAAAAAAGAAAGCGACAAGTAAAATAAAATTGTAATTTCTAACATAAAATAAATGTTTCATTAATAAATAAATTAATAGGAAATATAATTTTTCAGAGCTAAGAATTACCAATTAGTATTCTTGTTGAGTTTAGACCAATTGTTAGATATAGACAAAATCTTTTTTTAAATAAAAACACATTAAAAATAATATTAAAGAAAAAAACAATTTTTAAATTTAAAAAAACTGATATATATTAAACAAAAATCATAATAAATTCTGAAAACAACAAACAAATTATGCAAGTAAAAACACAAACTATTTTTTTAGAAATGTAATTAATAAAAAAAATATACAACGAACTAAAAATAATAGTAATATAGTTTTAAAAAATAATATTCAAAAATAAAATAGTGTTTAAATTAAAATTCTGTAAAAAAGTGTAGAAAATAATATTTAAAAATACCAGATTAGGATTTTGTATCAAGCTTTCAGATTATGATTATTTACCTCTTAAACTGCTATAAATTTCACTGGAGAAAAGATCCGATTTTGAATTGATTTTTCATTTCATTGTTTTTTAAAGCCGGAAATCCCGAGCGTGGGTTCAGTGAGAATAAGCATTAGATAGATTACGATTAAATCAATTAACTTAATAAAGCATGAAATAAGCCTTATAATAATGTCCTTTATTTCCTACATATTACAACAGATCTTCTTACCTATTTAACAAATTCTTACAAACAATTAAAAGAAAGCCAAACAAAAATTTAAGAAATAAAGAGAGCATAACAAAATATTTATTTTAAGTGTTCAATTTTAATGAGGGTTTAGTGGTCTTATATAGATTCTCCCTCACCCTGTTAGTTCCTATAAGGAATATCAGTATAAAACTAAAATTGTAGAAGAAATTCTACCTTTCAAGAGATGATTAAGTAAGAAAATTTCCCACCTAAAATACATCACATCTCAAGAAATCATAATTGTGTACATATAATATTTAGTGTTGGAAAATACTTTAAATAATGTTTTTTAAGGACACAGGACAAATTAATTGAATCTCGATTATTATTGATACGAAGTAAATCTTTTTAAATCTTTTTTTTTGTTCAATTTCGCTAGCGCTAACATTTTGTTTAATTTTTTGTCAAGGATACGCACAAACACAGTAACAACATTTTTCTAAAAATAAAATTTATATTTTTTAGTAGAAGCTAAAGTGAAACAAGTAGAACCAAAGCTGAAATAGCTGAAATTTCAAGTACTCTACATAGAGCTTTAAGTTATGTTTAGTAGTTCAGACGGACTCAGAGTAACAAAAGAGAATTGATATATTCAGAGTTACATTATCGCTTAAAGAGTAAAGGAATTCAGTTGGTTTTTGTTTAAAGGTTTCTTAAACATCCAATTTTTAAATGGTTTGACAAGATATCAACTTTTGGAATTTCTTAAAGCTCTGACAATTTCAAGTTATTACTTTAAAACTTAGTTTTTCAATAAGTCCTTGAAATTTGTGAATTATGCAAACAAAACATTACAAGCTAAATAAAACAATTGAGATTTGTTTGATATATTAGAAAACAAACTTTGAAAAATATATTATATATGATTATAATGTTTTTAATATAATTTATTAGAAAAAGATATGTTAACCATTAACAAAAATTAAATGCTTTATTTTTTTTGTAATAATAATCATTAAAATTTGAAAATAACAAAAAAATTATTTCTTGAAATTTTTCTTTTTCTTGAAATTTAAATATAAAGAAACGTTTTAAAAAAAGATTTAAGATTAAAACTAATCCTTTTTTTAGAAACAATTTAGCATTGAAAATATTAAGAAACATTTCAAAAATTAAACAAAATACTTTAAGATCTTTAATTTGAAAACAAACGGAAATTCAAAAAGATTTCAAATAGTGTGAATTTTATTAAACTAAAATATTGTATCGTACAAATTGAGTGTTAGATTAAATGAAGTTCAAAAACAAAATTTAAATGGGAATGTTGAAAAAAATATATAAAACCGGAACAAAAAAAAAACAATAATTTATAAATAAATTGGAAGAAAAATGTTCGCTGTTTAAAAATGTAAAACTTGCTTTTTTATAAATGTTTAACACAAACATTGATTTTTAAAGTTATTCAGATTTTTGGTTTAAGACGAATATGTCATTTCCAAAATATTGTTGAAATTGCAGTCTCTAAATTAAATTCTTAAAACTAGTCTAATTTCAAAAGTTTTACTATGAATGCCCATTTTTATTTGATAATTTTTATTTTTTCTTATGCCCTGTTTAATGCATCCACAAATCCCGGTAAAATATAAAATAATGCTTTCTAAAATTTGAACTATTTTTGAATTTTAAAATGCATTTCGTTATTCGGGTATAGCTTAAAATTTTTGTTTTGAAATTCTTAAACGTTTCAAAAAAGATTACATAATTAATATACGAAGCTATTCTGCAGCTCAAAAATATGAGTTTTTCCATTTATTATAATTGGGCTTTTTTTTTTATTTGGTTTGCTTATTTTTAACTTGATGAGCTTTGATGAATCCTGTACATAGCTTTATTTGTTTTGTTTTCTTAAAGTTTTCAATTATTCATATATTTTTAACTTCATAAAAAATCCTACATTCAATCTTTAAAATTCCTACATTTTGTTCCTCGAAAATTACTACGTAGGAATTGAAAAATATCGCTGAGCACCCTGATTTAAACACTAAATTTGTAGGGATTATTTTGAATACAAATTAGGGCTTAAAAGAGCTTATTTTACCCTCTGCATCTCTTTTACGTACCCTATTCTTCCATAGGCAGAGTAAACCAAAGTATATGGATCTTGATAATTTTATTGACCCAAGTTCAAGTAAGAGCTCATGAGATAGCTTGGTCTACAGAGTTAACAGAAGTTTTAATTTACAGAAACTGGGAATTTATACTTAATCCATTTATCGATGATCATTCTGTGGGAGTAAATTTTTACGAGATCAAAATGTTGAATATGTAATCAATGATCAGAAGAGATCGCACGCCAATCGACTAGTATAGTATGACTGGGTTATACTGAACATACTTCTGAATATTTAAGAGAAAGACTAATCATGAACCTTTGAAATATAAATCATTGAAAAAAACAACTTAATTATTCGAACGATTTCAAAAATGTCCTAAAAATCTATTATTTTTATCTTTTTTTACAGTCTATGAATAATCAATTTTTCTTTCCAGATCATCACTTTTGAGAGTGAAACTCCTAAAACCAAATAGACCTTCAGCATTCTGTTTTCTGGGATCTAAGCTAAAACCGACCGACAAAATTCACGTAAAACGCGTGATAGGAAAAACATCTAAAGAATCTCCATCATTTGGTTATGGTCAACTACAATCAAACAGCACAACCGCAGCTAATAACATACCTACTCCACAACACCTTTACATCGAGAAGAAGGGAACCAGAGGATCTAGAGGCGGTAGCAACAGCAGCAGTAACAACAATATCATCAGGAACAGTTCTCTAGATCTTCAAGAGCTACAATTGTCGTCAAGTCGTCCCATAACACGTTCTTTCTTGCGCATGATGAACAACGCATCGAAGACTAAATAAAATGGAATGAAATTCCATTAAAAAAAAAACAATATTTTTTACAAGATGAATGAGAAACCCTTTTAGATTTTAAGTTGAACAAACAAACAATTCCCCATATTATATTGAATGAATAATTTGTTTTTGTACTTTGCTGCATGGCATCAACATCTCTCTTATTTCTGTTGTATTCTTTGAGTTTCCCTTCACATAACTCACACAAGAAATGGTTGTAAACTTCTTCTACTATACTTATGATTTTCCTCCCAAAAACAAATACAAAATTTCCACTTTATTTTATTTTATAACATTTTCGTTTTTATTATTTTTATTGGTTTTATAATTTATTTCTTTTTTACAAAAATATTCATAATTTTCCTCTAAACACTATATACAATTTGTATTTCAAATAAAAAATTAAACAAAACTTTTGAAGAAAAAACAGTAAATTATTATAAATATTTGTGCTAAATTTAATTAGTTGAGAGAGCTAAAAAATCGAAAAAATAACAAAAAAAAAAAACAGTATTTTTTCTACTATTGCAATTAAACAAAAAATTTAAAAAGTTTGGTAAAGAAACGTATATTTCAAAAAGGTAGCAAAAGCCGACTCTTCTTAACGACTTTTTTTTCTTTCGTGTTTTTGGAAAACAAGGAATAGAGTCAAATCTTTGATGTTGTAATAAAAATACAAGTATAAAAATAAAATTTAATTATTAGAGATTTCTGGTTCTTTTTTTTCTTGGTTGTTCATGATTAGCATTTCATGATATTGCTAAGTGGTCGAGAAGTTTCTTTTGCATTCGAGATTTTTGTTAAGGTTTTCAAATATATTGGACATGGCTTTACAGAGATACAGATGTGTAAGTAAGATATATAAAAGATGAATGTTTTGGTTTTAGAATAAAAATGTTTCATAAAAATTTAAAAACAAAATTTAAATTATTAAGTTGACGAACAGTAAATTCTAATTTAAATCTTTTAAATTGATGGCGATGAAGTGAAACAACAAATTCATGAGATTCTAATTAGTAATTCCAAAAGAAACTTCTCTTCCGAAGGAATGTGTTTTTAACACGAAACAAAAAATACATAAATAAAAACAAAACTAAAGTCTATAATACAAGAAAATGAATAATTGTTGATAAAAAAATATTGAATAGTAAATTCTGATTGCTTCGCCCCTCACTTACCCCCTGCTAAAGTCACACTTGTGACATCTTTAACGATCATTTCAGCGACTCTCCAAGCAATTTCTTCTTGCACCTTTTCCTCCGGTAGATTCACGAGCTTCCTGACAGCGTTCTTGATCTTATTCCCTCCGGACGCTAATGTCCACTTGTCTTCCTCCCCAGGAATCGCTCCGTCCGGAAAATCCCGTTCATATCGGCCCATTTCATCCACTCTGCCGAAAGACAGACTCTCCCCGTTATTCGAGTTTGATCTCTTCCAAAGTAGATCTGGATTCGATAAAATCTTAAAATCTATCTGTAAATTTGTGGCGTTTGCACAAGCTCCAATACTCTCACTTTGCCGGAGGAGCTTGTGTTGGGAGAACTTATTTTTAAGACTCTTTGTGTGTTCACTCGAGCAGTCGGACTTAGACTTTCTATGACGGTTTTTTCTCTTCTCTTGAAGGTCTTGTTGTCCACAGGCTTTCACTTTCAGATCGTTTACGTAGTTGGTGAATATTTGCGATTTCAAAAACTCCCGAACGTGTTTTTCTTCAAAGAACTCCTCGATGATTCTCAGAGGGAGATCAAAGCATTTGGCAATCTCGGTATCGTCTAAGGAACAAATCTTCTCCTCAACAATGCTTCGAACACTGTCGGAAATTCTCAAAGGAGAATTTGACTGAAGGGAAAAGTATTTTTCATACAAAATCATTGCGTCGTTCTGAGACTGTTTCAAGTCGGAGCTTATGTTCATATAGTGTTTTCGGAAATTCATAGCACTTAACCAAAATTCGAGAAAGTTTTTTTCATCTAGGCGATTATGCTCCTCCAAATACTCCATAAAGTAGAACAAAGCAATATCATTATGAAGCAAGTCGCTCAATTGCAGGTTCGAACCCTGCAATACATCTAAGACGTATTTGCAGTAGAATGAGCTTTGCAGAAACTGAGTCAAAAAGTCCGAGTCAAGTTTTTCAAAAACTTGTTTTTGTGCGTCGGCGAAGAGAAGTGTGGAAATTGTCGCGGTGTCCAGTTGACCGTTCTCATCCACATTGCATAAGGCTAAGGAGATTTCCGAGTGTATCGTCGACGGAATCACACTCTCATCTAAGAAGTAAGGTGCGTCCGGGATCAAATACTTCTTGTAAATTTTGATTGCGTCGTTTGCAACGGATGAAGAGAACTTGTGCTTCAGTTGGAGTTGGATTTTCAACTCATTTTTCTCGTCATCGGTTAAAGGCTTCGTTTCCATTTTCAAATCACAAAAATCAGGTACTTGTTTCTTGTCAATGTCATCGACTTCGACTTCGGTTACGTTGTTGTTGCTCTCTTCGAGGATGTCCGAGATTTTTGTTAAACTACTTATCTCGGAATGTGCGTCAAAGTTACTGGAACAAACTGACATGGTGTCCGCTGGTTGATTGCAAATCGTTGTGGCTCCGGTTTGGAAGCTCTCAGCATCCAGGTAGAATTTTATCAAAGGGAGAGCATTTCTAGTGTCCAGGAATTGGACAAGGTAACAAAGGCAATTCTGTTCATGGAGGATTTCATCGAGATTCATTGATAATCGAGTTGTTGTTACCAGTGGAGCTGGATGGATAGAGATTTTTAATTAGTTCCTTGAAAAATTTAATGTTAAAAAGAATTTAGAAAGGAAATTCCAATCCAAAGCAACAACTTCTGTCGCAATACATTTTTACTAGCTGGCGCGGGCCTTACTAATTTCAATATATCGTTTTAGCACACAAACAGTTTTCATAGTATTTCATTCTTTTAATAACTTTTAATGATCTTCCA
>JXPG01062713.1:279-19171 GCA_001015175.1 Megaselia abdita | reverse complement strand
ACAAAAAAAAAACAAAAAATCTTAAGCTAAAATGAATATCCAAATGAGTGTCTCTTAAGACAAATAATTTATATAATTTTCTTTAAAATTAAAATCACTTTCATTTAGTTACAAATAATTTTCATTGAAATTCAAAATTTGAATTTTAAATTCAAATAATTTTCATTAAATTTTAAAAAGTTCTTAGAAATTTTAAATCTTTTTATTTAAATTCAAAGGATTTTCATTTTATTTAAACAACATTTAGTTTTTTTTATTAAAAAAAACTCATTTAAATTTAAATATTGTTCTTTAAAATTTAAATAATTTTATTGGCATTCAAATAATTTTCTTTTGAAATTATTTAATACCATTGAAATTCAAATAATTTCTTTTTAAAACATTGAAATTTAATTTAAAATTATTATCTTTTAAATAATATTCTTTAAAATTTAAATATTCTTCATAATAATAATAATTTTCATTTAAATTAAAAACATTTCAAAAGATTTTTCTTAATTTAAAAAATAATCATTCAAATTTAAATTGAAATAGTTTTTTTTGAATTTTAAACAATTTTCATTTGAATTCAAATAATATTCATTTAACTTTTTTTTTTGTAATTGCAAAACAATTTAATTTAAACTCAAATATTTTAAATTCAAACAATAAATTTCTTACTAAACTNAATTTAAAAAATAATCATTCAAATTTAAATTGAAATAGTTTTTTTTGAATTTTAAACAATTTTCATTTGAATTCAAATAATATTCATTTAACTTTTTTTTTTGTAATTGCAAAACAATTTAATTTAAACTCAAATATTTTAAATTCAAACAATAAATTTCTTACTAAACTATATTTCATTTAAATTCAAATATTTTCCTTTGAATTTCAAAATATTTCATTAATATATTAATTAAAATAAGAATAATTGTAATACAAAATTCAAAAATGTTTTCTTTAGATTCAAATGATTTTCCTTTAATTTAAAACAACAATCTTTTGAATAGNAATTTCTTACTAAACTATATTTCATTTAAATTCAAATATTTTCCTTTCAATTTCAAAATATTTTATTAATATGTTAATTAAAATAAACATAATTGTAATAAAAAATTAAAAAATGTTTTCTTTAGATTCAAATAATTTTCATTTAATTTAAAACAACAATCTTTTAAATATTCTTTGAAATTTGTATATTTTTCGTTGAAATTCAAATAAATTGCTAAAGTAAAGTAAAGTANTATATTTTTCGTTGAAATTCAAATAAATTGCTTATAAATTTAAATACTTTTCATTTAAATTCAAATAATGCCCTTTAAAATAACAATACTAATTTTAGCTTTTCCAAATTTTCTTTAAAATAATTTGTATTGAGTTTCAAATCATTTTCATTTAATTTTCTCTTAAATTCAAATATTCTTCTTTAAAATTTAAATAATTTTCATTTAAACTCAATTTTTTTAAATTCTAAATAATTATCTTTTAAAATCTAGTAACGGTCGTTGAATTTAAAATAAATTTCATTAAAATTCAAATAATTTTCTTTTAAATGAAAATAATAATTTTCTTTGAAATTCAAATGGTTTTCCTTTAAATTTCATATAATTTTAATTGAAATACTGTTCTTAAAACAAAACTTATCCTATATCTTGACCGTTTTAAGTTAATTCTAAAACTTATAGTCTCAAATCCTTGTATAATGTTTGATGTTTTCTATTTTGCAATTGTGTTTCCTTTAGGTATTCTGTTTAATGCTAAACATTATTCGAGTATCCAAAACCAAAAATATTCTTTAGCTAAAATTAATATCCAAATGAGTGTCTCTTACAGTACTTCAATTCAATAATATATAAGAAAACAGCATTTTAACTTTGAAAAACCCCACATCAATTATGCCCAACCACCAACACAGAAATCGAGAAAACTAGAAGTAGAACAGTAAAAAAAATGACAATAACGATAAAATACAAACAGTTAATAACCTTAACACACTTTCCCTACAAATATCTATCAGGGTTAACGATCATAATTACTTATTTACTATACTGACTGGTAAGTCTTGTCAAAGCCAATAAACCTAAGTATATAATGAGAGTAACTACAGTCTTAGTCGCGGTCTCAGTCTATCATATGATAGTAGTTTTATCGCTTCATCCCACTGATCGCAGATCTCTAATGAAAGTTTATTGACAATTTCACGAGTCTCTTTCAAACTATATATATATATATATAAACCAACTACGAAAAAGGAAAGGAAGTTGTAATTAAGTTGATCATGTTTTTTACAACTTCTGTAATTAACAACTAATAGCCAGCGATGTTAAACATTTGTGCAAAATGATAATTAACTTTGAATTGTATCTTCTTCATCATCGTGATTATCTTCTTTAAAAGGTTTTCCGGAGAAAGGAAACGAAGCAATATCGCAAGTTAACACTTTGTTTCATGTTCTAATTGGTAGTGTTTCGTTTGCTTCGTCTCTCCTTCATAGTTTCATGAAACCAAACATTTATAACAGTTTCAGATCTGAGGGATCTACTGTTAATTCCAATGAAATCAAACATTTTCGTCATAGAAAAAAAAAACGCGGAAACAACACTTCAATGAATATGCATTACAATCATCCATCCAGCCCTGAGGAGTTTGCAATTAAAGTTGAAAGTGTGTGAAGGTTGAGATCTGTAGATCATTCAACTACTGAAAATTTGAAATAAGATGAATGAATATGCATAAATAAAATATATATTTCCTACGTAATTTACACGTTCGAAAAAGAAACACCACAACGATTGTTGTAACCATGATTACGCAATGCTCCGCACTTGCATTAACAGCAGCAACCAAATAAGATGCACTCCTAATATGGTTTGGTTTTACAACCGCACCGCAACATCAGCCAGGCAGCTTCAGTCAGCCATGGTAGGTAAAGTGACAACACACCAAACTATAATGCTATGCAAATGAATTGTATGGTAATATTTACTACCAAGTTGGCTTGGCTTGTTCATTCACTACCACTTTCATGAATGTCATATTAATTAAATGATATAAATTTAAAAGTTTACAGACGACTATTGCGACTTGGTTGAGAAAGGGAGAAATTCAATACAACACAATATGGGAAGCCACAAATAAAATAGGAATTTGTTTTGTGAATTCATTCTATAAAAAGCATTCGCGAATTTAGGATGCTAAAAATATGTTCCATTAACGGCAGATTGGGTTTCGGTTGCAGTGATTTATTGCTGGAGAATGGTATGCGATTGAATGGAACTACTTTTGATTTCGCTCTTAGATTTATGTTATATCTATTTGATGGTCTTTATGATAGGAGTATATTCTGAACAATTATTTAGTGATGTCAGGTATTTTGTGGGAGTTCTTAAAAGGCATTCCAGAATGAAGAACATACAATCAATAACAATAATAAAGATTTAAATAATCACTCTCTATTATAGAACAATTAAACATAGAAAAACTTTCGGAGTCTGATGTTTTCCACTGAAACGAAATCATCAAAACAATAAATATCCTCAATAACTAAAAAAAAGAATATAAATAATAAGAAAAAAACTAAATATCTTACAATAATTAAAAAAAATAAAATAAAAATTCATTAACTTTTCATGATAAAAAAAAAAAATAGCAATAAAGTACAAAACAAAAATACCATAAAATTTAATTATATCATTTAAAACAAAATTTAATTTTTTTAGTCCGAATAGTGTTGAAATTTATGAATTATTCTTAAATTTTTGTTGTATATTTATTTTTAAATTTTTAAAGTAATAAACATTTGAATTTATTTTTGGTTTTTTAAATTTGATATTTTTTTGAAACAACATTTCTATTATAATAAGTATTAATATTTTTATTTTTTTTTATTTTAGAAATTCTATATTTATTTTTAAAAGTTTTGTTGGATTTAATATTTTAAAAAATATTAATTTAAACATTTCAAATTAAACGAAGAGTTTTTAAAAAATGTAATTAATATTATAAAAAAAATGGATAGTGATAAATACTTCAACATAAAAGCAATAATGTTAATGTAAAAAAAACTGTTTAAAAAATTGTTTGATAGAAGAATTTAAATTAAATATATTATCGAAAATACTTCAGGAACTCAAAGATATTTCTTTATTATATTAAGATTTAATTTTAAACAGAATTAATGCGGTTACTTTGAAAAATAATACAATGACGTAACGAATTAAGTATTTTATAATAATTTAATCCGATAAATCAAAGCTGATTTTTAGAGATTTGGAATTGTTTTGTTTGGATTTTGAAATATAATATCAAAATAACAGACAGAAGAGGTTTACATTCTTGGTATTCTTGATTTTTCATCAGGAAAAACAAATTTGATTAAATTGGACTTACCTAACTTTTAAAATTACTATAGACATTGGAACTTTTATGAATTTTCTTCTCGAAAATTCAAATCTTGAACAAAATCCTGGAATAACTTATGTTTCATTAATTTCTCTATGTAAATGTTTTATCTTCTGTTTTGACTAGAGTTTGTAACTTAAGTATTTTTCTATCATTCCCGAAACACAACAATTTTTACACTAAAGAAAATATACTCCCACACCAAAAGTTCAATTACTTCCAATAAAAAGCCAAAGTCATCAAATGGTGCAAAGGAAAAAACAAAGTTATAAAACATCTTTATCGATTGTCATTTCCATGTTAACAACACCATTATAGCCACTCATAAAATATACTTTCCAACCCCTACAATACGAGAACATAAACTCTTATCCACTCTTTCCAAAACGTTTGTGAATTTGAAATTACGAGGAAAATTGGATATTACAAGGAAAAACAATAAACTTTCTTCGAACGTGATTCAATTAAGTTGAAAACTTTGAAGGAAATCATCACTTTTATGCTTTTGTTATTTCGACCAAGGCTTTGGCTCAAGTTTTACATTAAAGTAAGGTTTCCGTCCAACTGATGAAATTAGATAAAGAAAATCAAAAACTAAGAAAAACAAAACAACCAATCTAACATAAAAAAAAACATAAACCAAAAAGCCACAGAAAACCAAGAAACAACAAAAACTTAGCCAATTTAGAAAATTACAAACGAAAATAAATATCGAAATCGTGATTCAGTTCAGTTGATTTTTGTTGCACTTTTTTCTTAATTAAAGGTAATTGGCGCGAATTTCATTTTAATTGAGACATTTCGAGCTTATTTGTTAGACAGACTTATTTATCTAGACTATAAGTGTTATCTAGACTATAAGTGTTAGTCGTTAGCGTCAACCATCTGGCCGATACTTTTTCATAAATAATAATCTATATGACTGTCGTTGAACTCAGAGTTATTACGCATTTTCTTTGAATCGATCATCAAAAGTATTGCAATAAGATAATTGAACTTTATTTTGGTTTCATGTTGTTCGATATTCAACAGTATGTTTGGTTTTGTTTGGTTTTTTTTCGCCAAAAAGAAATTCTCGGATTTAAGTTTTACTCCAGGCAGGATCGCCAATTTGTTTAGGTTTTTCTCCAGGCAGGATCGCCAAAAAGAAATTTTCGGTTTTAAGTTTTACTCCAGTCAGGATCGCAAAAAAGAAATTTTCGGTTTTAAGTTTTACTCCAGGCAGGATCGCCAAATTGTTAAAGTTTAACTCCAGGCAGGATCGCCAAAAATAAATTCTCGCCAAGCAAAATATTTCAGATTTAAGTATTACTCCAGGAGAATCGCCAAATGGTTTAGGGTTTCCTCCAGGCAGGATCGCCAAAAAGAAATTTTCGGATTTAAATTTTTATCATAGCGCCGTCTTTGAAAGTCCGATTTTCCAATTAGGATCAAATTTGAAATATACATCTAACGAGTGCATTTCAAAGTTACAAATCTTCCAATTATGAATTCTTCTTGAAAGCGAATTCTTCGCCTCTCGAATGAATATAAAACATAAATTTATTTTTTTTTCAAAAGAAAATAATAATCTTTGGAAAACCATCCATTTAACAACTTTCCTCCTTTCTCACAAGACAAAAAGAAGATAAAAATAGCTTACTATCCAAAACCCAACACCGTAACACCTAAAATCAATTATCGGTAGCTATGGACTTTTAATAAGTTCGTCACGTATAATAAGTGCTAGCTACGGAAAATAGTTGAGATGATGGTAGTTTTTCATCATCGCCGTCAAACTTGATTTTCGCACATCAGTAGAGGGTTACTGACTTTACTCAGCATTGCTTGTCGACTCTTCACCGAGACATTCCATCATCTAATGAAGCTAATCATTGACTTCTTCTTTTTTGCTTCTCTTAATACTATAGAATATTAATTATCAAGTGTTTAGTTAGTTTTATGTTTTAATTTGCTTAAAAAGGTTTCAGTTTTTTTTTTTCTTCTTTTACTAAGTTTGAACGAATGAATGAATAAAGTAAGTGTGTTGATTACTCTTGATTGGGAGGAAGTTGTTAAGTTGCTTCCTTTTTCGTAAGTTAGATAACTTCTTCTCACGGGATATCAATCAATCACTCTATCTCTACATTTCTTCTTTATGGGTTTAACACGATGGGACGGTTTTTATTAAATTTTCATTTTCCTGGGAGTAATTGAAATTATTTCAACAACTTTATTTCAAAGATTGATGAGTTTCTTCAACTTAAAAATAAATTAAAACAAATTAAAAGACTATCTAAATCGAATGACTTCCCATTCAATTAAAAACCATAAATTGACCATCAAACAAAACACTTTGCAACGATGAAAAGTCGTTAAACGTGAACAGCTTAATCTTTTATACGAAACAATATCCTCCAATTATACGAATTAATAGTATCATATGCTTAATAATACGTCTGACTTGAGCTAACTCTATCTCTATCCACCACATACATCACTCCAATTATGAATACCAAAATATCCCGCAGCCATAAATCAACTAGTTCAATGCAACTGATATCAACTAACTAACTAACTGATTGATTGAAGTTTTGTTAGTTGGACGGACGGACACTTGAAGGATTTTTCTGGCAATTATTTGTAATTTACACTTTTTTCAGGTTGGATGGTTTGAGGTTTATGTTTTTCTCCAGGCAGGATCGCCAAACAATTAATGTTTCAGAATTTTTTGAATTCAGGTAGGATCGCCAAAGAGAAGTTCTCGGATTTCAGTTTTACTACAGGCAGAATCGTAGAACTTCCTAGAGTTTCAACGAACGAAGTAATAGCTAAATACCAAACATCATCTAAAATAAGAGAATTCCAGTTGTAAGACTTCAAATTAAGTACTTTTTGTGAAGAGTTTCTTTTGAAGGTTTCGAAATATTCAACGGATCATAAAAGTCCAAGCTTCTCATTACTAAAATTCTCTTGATATAGTTAGTCTACACAAACCACAGTTTTTGTTTCTGTTAAGATTGAAATATGAGACATTTTAGAAGATTAGTAGATGTGAATCTTCTATTAGATGTCTAGTAGACTTCTTACAACTGTCTAGTAGACTTCTTACAACTGTCTAGTAGACTTCTTACAACTTACGTTGTCACAATGATTGTTTGGTTTTGGCCAGGTAAATGTCAATGACGACTAGTACTTAATGTGTTATTGTTTGTTCTCTTAAAATCGATGGGGAACTTATTCAAAGCGCTAGGCAGTTCTTCGCCATCGTAGCACAGCAAGAAACAAGATATAATCATATCCGTACGTTATCAGCCAATCAACCTGTACGAAAATACAAGCAGCAATGAAATATGCGTAGCCCTCTTGCGAGAAATTCTATATTCTATTATAACCATCTGTACTCACTGTGCAGTTTGCTCATATCCTTACCATTTAGAATTTTTTTATTCGCAATAGCTTTAATTTTTACTGTGATGAAAATCTTTATGATTTCACCATTTTGCAGTTCATCGGCAGCACCCTGTTATAGTAATATTTGCATTTTTAGGCTCTGGCAGGGTGTTTCGTTTCAGTGGGAAAAATCACTAGCCGAAAGATGGGTTGGTTTTGTTTCCTGGTTCTTGTTTTCTCTTCAGGCAGGATCGCCAATCTGTTTAGATTTTTTTGCTCCAGGCAGGATCACTAAAAGGAAATTCTCGGATTTAAGTTTAACTCCAGGGAGGATCGCCAAAAAGAACCTCTCGGATTTAAGTTTTAATACAGTCAGGATCGCTAATTTGTTAATGTTTTTCTAGGACAGGATCACCAAAAAGAAATTCTTGTAATTATTTTATTATATTTAAGTTTTTCTCCAGGCAGGATCGCCAAAAAGGAATTCTCAATTTTAAGTTTAACTCCAAACAGGATCGCCAAAAATAAATTTAAGTTTGAATACAGTCAGGACCGCTAAACAAAATATTTTATATTTAAGTTTTTCTCCAGGCAGGATCGCAAAAAAGAAATTCTCGGGTTTAAGTTTAACTCCAGGCAGGATCGCCAAAAAGAACCTCTCGGATTTAAGTTTAACTCCAGGTAGGATCGCCTATTTGTTAATGTTTTTCTAGGGCAGGATCGCCAGAAACAAATTCTTGAGATTAAGCTTTACTCCAGGCAGGACCGCCGAAAATAAATTCTTGGAATTTGTTAATGTTTTACCCCAGGCTGAATCGCTAATTTGTTAAGGGTTTTCTCCAGGCAGGATCGCCAAATAAAATATGTCAGATTTAAGTTTAACTCCAGGCAGGATCGCCAAACAAATTATTTCAGAACGCAACTTGTTTAGGATTTTCTTTTCAAATGGAAAACATAATATAAGACTGTAATCCTAATACTATTCTCTGCTCTTTTGAAGACTTCAACGTTTATAGTGTTTAATCTAAAGATGACATGTTCCTGTTGCCAGTCGAAAGTCTTTCGTTACAGCAGTTTGTAGTTTCAGCATTGTTTTATTGTCTGTTCAGTAATAATACCAACAACTTATATCAAGATATCAATGTTTCAGTTCAGAATGCTAAAATCAATAACGTCCCAACCTTTTCAGATGTTTTTCAGATTTAAACATATGTTTCAACCTCTTCGATTTCCTATTTGGTGTGGGTGGCTCTCGAGCCGTCGACAACTTGACAATATTTCTAATTAACACTAGGTGACCTACAAAACCCTTCAACAACATAATCTAAAACTTCAAATTATAGCTCTACAAAAATTCCATCCACAATTTCAAAACTGCTTCCGTCATGTTTAAACAGAAAATTACAAATATGATTCATATAGTCCACATCAACGCTCAGAGACTCTTTGCATACATCGATGATTTTCCTGAAGATTTACTAGCTCATTCCGCTGATATTGTTCTTGTCTGCGAAGCTTGACTTAATACAACATACTCATATTTTATGGTGTCTGTCCCAGGATATCAAGTTTTTAGGAATGATAGGCCTGATGTTTAAAAGAGTGGATGAGTTGCAATATTTTATAAGAAACGTTTTAAATGCAGTATAGTTTCTACATCATCTTTCTCGAACTACTGTTGTGAATATGCTTTTTCGTCAAATATCCAATAAATTCGACAATGTTCTTATTTAGACAATTATGATTTCTTGAGATGTGATGTATTCTTTTAAGTGGGAAATTTTCTTACTTAATCATCTCTTCAAAGATAGAATTTCTTCTACAAGCGAGAGGATGTGAGTTCGATTCCCATCCGCACCGTTGGTTTTTTTTTTTCGTGACAAAGTAGTAGTTTACGTTCAATTTTAATGACGGTTTAGTGATCTTATATAGATTCTCCCTCACACTGTTAGTTCCTATAAGGAATATTAATGTAAAACTAAAATTGTAGAAGAAATTCTACCTTTGAAGAGATGATTAAGTAAGAAAATTTCCCACTTAAAATATTCTTATTGTCTATAAACCACCCATTTGCTCTTCACTCGTTTTACGAAAATATGCAACAAATTGTTGCTAAAATCTTAATCGGTGAAGGCTTCATTATTAATCTACTTAAGCCTCACTATAATATGTATAATATCACTAGTTTAGGACTCACATTTGTCAATTCCACTCTTCCAACACATTTTCAATCGACGCCATAATTACTTGATCATATGATAGTATCCGACTTAGCTCTTTCAAACAACTACCAGCGGCTCTCAGCATCAGCCCTTTCAAAGCTCGATTTCCTGTTCATTATTTTTTAATTTGTTAAGTATACATACAGTTTCAGAGATTTTAAAACTATTGATGATGAAAGGCTTTTATCGGATATATTTTTGATATCTTTATAATAAATATTTATATATTTGCTTCCACAGACATAGACACCTTCAGTTCTCATATTAATTGTTTAGTAGTTGGTTGGTATTGGTGCTATCACTCTCACATTCAACTCTGAGTATTCTGAGCTCGATCCTCAGTAGACACTTTACATTTTTTCTTTCGTGTGAGTCGGAGATACTACCTGATGTCAACCTCGTTATTTCGATGTTAATGAAATTAAAGGATACATCTAATACACTCGATACCAGACATTATACATCACTGGCTCTATTCAGAAGACGAGAGAAATACTAAAAGCAGTTGATAAAAGTCTTTAGCCTCTTTGATTCATTATGTGCATCAGTTTTGGTTTTTGAATTTATAGTTTCGTATACGTATGTTTCTTTGAATGTAGGGTCATCTAACCTAGTAGGATCATATCACTTAAACATTGTTGATTAGCAAAATATAACTCATCTCTAATGATACTGCTTAAAATCGAACAGATAATGTGTGTGTGATTTTGGAATTCAGGTTTAATGTATAGTATATGGCAGAGTCTGACGATTCTGAGTTCGATCCTCAGTGCACACGTCAGAATTTTTTCGTAAGAAATTTTCTTTCGTGTGAGTCGGATATACTACCTGACGCCACCCTCGTCGTTTCGATGTTGATGAAATAAAAGGGTACCTCTAATACACTCGTTAAAATAGCAGACAGCTCATCACTGACTCTATTCAGAGGAAGAGGGAAAACTAACAACACTGATGTAGAAAAGCAGCTGGTAAACACATAGGAAGCAAACATTCCTTAATATCACTGCTACACCTTGAGTCAGCTTTGGCTCGTTGTGTGATTTAGTTTAGTTTTTTTTTTTTATGGCAGAGTTTGAAGATCAGCAAGGGGTGGTGCTGGATTTGCCAGTTCTAAGAGCGCATCGGTATTCCTTTCATGTATCCTTTTTTGTTAATAGGTGTTATCATACTAAGACTCCCCTCAGCANCGTTGTGTGATTTAGTTTTTTTTTTTTTTTTTATGGCAGAGTTTGAAGATCAGCAAGGGGTGGTGCTGGATTTGCCAGTTCTAAGAGCGCATCGGTATTCCTTTCATGTATCCTTTTTTGTTAATAGGTGTTATCATACTAAGACTCCCCTCAGCATCCTCATGAGTTCCACTAGAGCTCTTGTTAATATCGCCATGAGAGGATATCTTCAGCTCATAGCTTCTTCACGCAATCCATCACTGGTATCGTTGCCAGGAACCATTGATTCTTCCATAAAAGATTACATTAATTGTCGCAAAGAAGCTTTGAAAAGTACTCTTCTCCTCTTTAATTCTTCTCCTTACTGTGATGTATTCAGCATCGAACCGCTGTTTTTTAGACCTATTCTGCTTGGACCTAAAATATCAGTATTGTAGATATTAGTGAAGTCGAAACTTCATATATCATTATCTCGTTTTCCAAAACATTCCCGGTTCGCTTATCGATCTCATTGCTGATTTTCTTAGTCATTTCCTTTCAAGAATGAGGTGTCAATTAAAACCCCACATAATATATTTGAAGACTTACTAACTTTAACAACGAAGATACATAGCAAGTCTTAGAACCGCGTTTTATCTACTTCTCACATTATTTTGTCCCCAGGCAAGATCGCCATAATTTTACCAAATATTTATCTTTAACACACATCCATTAAACACAAACCAACAAAAAGTCAACCTGCAATGAATTCATAGATAGATAAGTAAATTGACAGTGTCGCTTTTTATAGCACACGTATTGCATTTTGTTTACCTTTTCGCCATATCAAACAATCAAATTGATTGAATGCGATTCATTGCATTTCATCGCTTCGGTTAGAAGAAAATTAAAGAAAGAAATGACACCAGGAAACTTTTAGATAATTTAACGTACCGTTTGATGGTTGTACGTGGTTGGTTCTCTGTCTTTCTGCCATGTCAGTCCTCTTTCCTGTTATCTCATTACAAATTAATGCACCTTTGCCAGGCCAAGGCACGTCGACGTTGAAAGCAGGATAAAACCACAAAATTCTAAAGCTAAATAATTGAAGAGCAAACAAGGATATGGTTTGTATATCCCATCGTATCGCTTCAGGAAGAAGGTATAATGTTTCTTTGCTAAAAGGATAAACTATTTTTAAAACAATTTGGATGGAAGGGGAAAATTCCACTTAGTTCGGATGCACTTTATAGTTTTGAAGGATTCTCTGTTCTATTTTCTTGAGTTTTTCATTTTAATTGTCAGGCGGGAGTGGGTGTGGTTCTATGATTTACTTACTGGTATAAATATCCTTGAGATTATTTTTCCTTTTGATTTTTTTTGCATCCGATTGATGTGGAAATTTTATTCACTGCGGGGGATATTGAAATATTTCAATGAGGAACATCAATTTCCTTTCTATATAGAGGGATGGGTTTTTTTATTGATTTTTTTTGTGGATGGGATTTGTTTAATGATGATTCAATCGGAGACATTTTATATTTTTATTTCCATGACAAGTCTATGAATATCTCGTGATTTTCATCGCAGATGTCTAACAAAAATTTTATGAATCAAATGAATTTCAACCACTTCTAACAACAACGCCATTCTCCCATGCGAAACATGTCAATTAGAAATATAAAAATAAGTTAGTTGTCTACATATTTTTCATGTGAGAAAAAAATTGATCACGCCCACGAGAATTCCATTGAACACCCTCCAAATTCGCACATTCTATTTTAGTTCTAACAACAAAACAAACTATCTAAACAATAGGAATCATCTCAAACACAAACAAACTCATACAGGCGATTCGCTTACTCACATTGACCTTAATTAAGTAAATTAATTTGTAATTGCTCGCAACTCATACTCTCTCTACGGGGTGTTCTGGTCTGTCTGTCTGTCTGACTGACTCGTTCTGTTCTATTCTATCTTTGGCGTGTAGTTTCGCGCGCGGTTGTATAAGCACCTGTGTTGTTTCTGTCTTCGTTGAAATTGTTTTAAATTCCTCAATAAATTAATATTTTTCATATCATATTTTTTTTTCAATTTATTGTTATTTTTGTTTGGTTTAGAGTTTTTGTTGACTAAGTTGATAATAATTTGTATTTGATTGGTTTTTGTTGCATTTCTTCTTTTAAGTCACTTGAATTGCATAAAATACATTGAGATTTTGACCAAGGATATGTTCCTTGAAGTCTAAACTTTCGTAACGTGACGTGAAGATTTACGTTGATTCAAGTATTTTTGTTGAAGAGCAAGATAAAAAAGGCACTGTTGTAACGTGATGAAGACAGACTATTTTTGAAGCGATACGTGAATTATTACGTTACGTTTTTGGTGACTTTTTTTCATTTTTTTATAATATTTATATTTTTGGAGATGTAGATGACGTAAAGTCTTGAGTTTTTGGTATATATATATATGTTTGATGGTATTTCCATGCTCCATTATTAAAACATTGTTATTCATAAAATTTAATTGTCGTTATACATTGAACTTTGAAAAGATTTGCTATTCTAAAAACTATTGCCAAAATAAACAAAAATCCATCACCTTCAGTAAAACAATAAATACCATACAAAATTAAAATAGATGGTAACAAATTATAAATGATTTTATTGATTGTTTATTTATTTTCTTAAATACATGATAATTACATGATAATTAAATATAAAATATCTTTGAATTTCTTAAAGCTGAAAAGTGGTTTTATGTTTTTTTGTCTTTCTTAAGAGCATTCTTGTTCTTTTTTGATATCCTCATAGATGCGTTCGATAAAAGCCCTTCACAATTCAATTTAATTCTTAAAACTTTGAGAAAGTTTTAAAAGTTAACTCCAGACTATTATTTTACCATGGTAAATTGTTGTTCCTAAAACTTACTGACGAGATATGTGTCAATTATAATAAGGACATTATATTCCAAAATACTTCGTACCATACTAACATAAAGAGCTTTAGTGACAGGAGGGTCGGAAGATGTTCTTGCTTTCATAATGTTTATTTTTGCTTGCTAAAACACAGCATTTGGTTGCTCTTTTTATCTCAGAACTACTCAGCAAATAATTGTATAAGATTCCAGAAAAGTTATCTACTTATATATACTTATATTTGTTGCTAGAATTTCTGAGTATTTAATGGCGTTACCAGATCGTTGATAAATAATACAAATAGTAGAGTACCAAGCAGGATTTCATTGATCGGATTGAACGTCCATTGAACAAGACCGATTGTGAACGTTCTGTTAAGTATTCCAACTTCATATTTTATAGTTTAATGAAAAACCCTGACGTAATAATTTTTCAATCAAAATTCTAGTTTCCAAGTCAAAATTTCCTTGGTTTTAAATCGTTATTTAGATACTAACAAATTAAGAAATCAACTTAGGATTTACTACATTTTGTCAAGAAACGTTGTTTGCACCAGAACTACAACTTTCTAAAAAAATATAGTAAACTATAATAAAAAAATAAATCTAAACAAAACTGAATAGAACTTCGAAAACCACCAAATACCAACAAACATTAAAAAAGAATTAAAACTAAGCAATTAGGAACCAAAAAAAATTAAACAAAATTAAATAACACAAATAACATAGAACTATATAAAATTTTAAAAAATTGAAAAAAAAAATACTAAAAAAGAGCAAAAATTAAAAAGTAAAAAAAAAAAGAAAAGGGAAACAACAAAGAATTAAACAAATACCGAAAACCATTAACAAAGAATTCAAACTAAAAATACTAAGAACAAAATTATTACAAAATTTATACAAAAAAAAACTTTATAATCAAACTTAAAACATAGATTTACTAAAAATCACAAAACAAATTTACGACCAATAATTAAACACAAACATTAAAAAATATTTTTAAATAGAATACAAATTCATATTAACAAATTTGAATAAAAAAGTGATAATATTAAAAAAAACAAAAAAATTTAAATAAAAATAATTAAACAAATTAAATAAATAATAATTTCTACACCAAAAAAATAAATAGAATATTTGAAAAATTAAGATCATAAATAATATAAAAATAATACAATAAAAACAAATAAATAAAATTTAAAAAAAATACCAATATAAAATGCACTGAATTTTAGAAATTTCTATAATAAAAATCTTAACTTTCCATAATACAACAAAAACTAATAAATAAAATTTAAAACAAATATTTTTTTTAAAATGCATTAAATTTTATAAATGTTTATAATTAATAAATTCGTTTTCTCCGATTTAAACAAAGCTCTGGAAAATACGTCTATTTTTTATGTTTTTGTCTTTTATTATTTTATTTGAAATGATACTTTTTTTATAATCTAATTAGTATTTTGTTTTATATTTGAATTTTTCCTTGAAGTTTTATTACTTTTTGTTTTTATTAATCATAAAAAATCTTAAAATTAAATATTTTTAAGGAATCATTAAAATTGGGAAAATAAAAATCGTCTTTTGAAAAGAATCAATTTTACTTTCAAGTTTTTTTTTGCTTAGAATTTGGAATCTCATTGAATTTTAGTAAGATTTAAAATTCAAAATCTTAAAGTATTTTAATTTTGGTTATTATTTTAAATGTTCTCAACATATGTAAATTTTTGATTGAAATATTTCTTTTAAATCTACATTAATTTTAATTTTAAATATCCTTTTAATTCATAACATTTCTTACAATATATTTCCAAATCTAAAAATACTAATATTAAAAATAATCTGTTTTTTTGTTTCTTGTTTAAATTTAAACATAAATTCAATCTTTATTAAAATTACTTTAAGTTTATTGGTTTATTTTGATTTTTCCTAAGCTTAGGAACATTTAAAGCCTTTTGAAAAAATATATATAAGTATTTCCATATTTTTAATATTTGAAGTGTATATTTTTAAACATTTTGATAATAAGTATTAATTTAATTCACTTTTTTTAAGCCTCTGTATATTTTTTTAATCTTAAAATATTTGTTTTATCTTAAAAAAAATATGTTGAATTAAATTAATAATGTTTATTATTTTATAGAACGTTGATTTTTATGTATAATCTAAAAATTTACAAAAATCTTCCATCATATTTATTTATCAATGCTTTGATTTACTATTAAAATATTTGTTTTAAATTTTTATTTCTATTTTGCTCTGTTGAGAGAATTATTCTCCCCTCAAATTTGACAAACTTTATTATGTCCTTAGTGACAATGTCTTGTAAGTCCTCTTTTGATGGGTGGTACATACCAGATACCAATCCTTAAGACATTCTCAAAGAATGCCAGTGTAATATCCTCTACTCAGTGTAAATCCATTCAGTATCTATACTCATTTGTCTCCATTATGCCTATTCTTTGACCATTTTACCTAGTAAGCAGTGTCCTGTTGGGGGATCTAGCAACTTGGTCACCTTAATGGCTTGTGAGTCCTTTTATCTTTGTTCGCAGATTTCAATGCATTTTCCTTTTTATGTCACTATATACTAATCTTATTAAAGACTGTCTTAGTCTTAGTATATCAACCTTATTAGCTCTGATTTAAGGTCCCATCTTCTTCCTATACACTTTTTACATGCATACCAAGCTTACGGAAAGGTCCAGAGAGAGAAAGTTAGATATCCTGTGGCTCCTTGTGAAAAGAACCTGTTCAGTTTTTGCTTCAATGCCGCCTTAATTAAATCACTAGATGTGCGTTTAAATTTCCTTCTAACATTATCTTCGTAACATACTCTTGCTAAACCTTCATTCTTTAGTTTTATGAGTATCCATAGCAATGCTGAGATTACCACACCCTGAGGCGTGATTTGATTGCTTCCTAAATCTGTAAAGACAATTTTTAAAGTAAGCATTAATTATAATCCCTCTGAGACTCCAATCTCTTTTATGTCCAAGAAATATTTTTTCTACTTAAGACTATCTTCCAAGCAGATTACAATTTTATTAAGCACTGCTTCTTTTTGATGATTGCTTGCTGATCTCCTGAGATCAGTTTAAGATGGTTTTAAACCTTAGTCTTATATCAACATTTAACAGTCTTTTTACAGTTTTAAGCAAAAATTAAAACAGACTTATTGGTCAGTAGTCCTTACCGTTTCAGAAGTTGTATTATTAAGAAAAAAATATATGAATTGTTAAGATAAATTAAATATTTTTTTAAATTCAAAGCCAAATCCCTGAATTATTTTTATTTATTTAAACATTGAAATATCCTCAAGGACTGTTTCTTGTGAATCAAGTATTTTATTAATTAATATAAATCCGGAAACATAAATGAAGGAAGTCTTTTAAGTATTTAAAATTTGAAATGTCTTGAATTGGCAAAACATGCTTTAAAATAACTTTCATATCCAATTTACCATAGATCTTTTCATATAAATGCAGGGTTTATACAAAAGATATATATGGCTCATAAAGGCTTTTTAGGGTTCAGAAAGGCTCTACTTGTTTAAAAACAATATTTAAAAAATATTATCAATATTAAGTAATATTTATATTTTTAATTTAGAAAACAAAGTTTGAACATTTTAATTTTAATCTAATTTAGCATAATTCTAGATTTTGTGTTTGTAGAAAATAATTCAATGTATTATGTTTAAAATTAACGTTTTAGAAAAAAAAAATTTACATAAGTAGTTTTTCAATAAGTCTTTAAAAGCTAGATAAAAAGAATTGAGATTTTTTTAAAAATATTTTTAGATTTTAAATTAAGACTTTAAAAATTATGGTGTTAATAAAACTTCTTTGAAAAAGGTATGCTAAAAAATTAAAAAGCAGAATACTAGAATTTTTGTTTAAAATAATAATATAATTTGAAAATTGTGTTAAGTTTTTGTAATTATTTAAGTTTAAATAGAAAGAAAAGTTATGAATTAAATAAATATTTAAGATTAAAATTAACGTATTCTTAAACAAAATCAATAAGATTTCAAATAGTTATAATTCTATTGAAACAATTTTTTTTAAAGAAAATGATAAAAGTATAATCAAAATTAATTCTTGTAAAATTTTATATTAAACAAAGTTCAAACACAAAATTTAAAAGAAAAATTATTTAAAATTAAATTGTTGAAATAAATATTTTGACCCTAAAATTTTACAATCCTCTTACAATTTTTTCGAAATTGTAAAAAATTTGAAATATTGGTTTTTATAATAGAAGTGTTCTAATTTACTTCAATAAAATATTTTGTAGAAAAAAATGTGATTAAAAAGGAATTGTCTTAATTTACTTCAATTAAATATTTTGTAGAAAAAAAATCAATTTTACGAAACTTATTTCAATTTCACGAAATTTATTTTTTTGATCAAATATTTTGTAGAAGACAAATGTGCTTAAAAAGCAATTTCCAAGTTAAAATTTTTTCGAAAATGTAAGAATTTTGAAATATTGGTGTTTATAATGGAATTGTCTTAATTTACTTAAATAAAACATTTTGTAGAAGAATAATGTGATTAAAAAAGCAAAACACTTTTTTGTTTACCCAAAAATTTGACAGTTACAATTTTTTTTTTTCTTAATATGAACATTTTTAAATGTTTGTTTTTATTATGGAAATGTCTTACTTCAGTAAAACATTTTGTAGAAGAAAAGTTTGATTAAAAAATCTGAAAATTTTAAATATTTGTTTTTTTTTTTTATGGAAGAAATGTCTTAATTTACTTAAATAAAACATTTTATAGAAGAAAAATTTGATTTAAAAAAACAATTTCACAGACCTTTTTTTTTTTTTTTTTTTTTTTTTTTTTT
>JXPG01062626.1:722-16992 GCA_001015175.1 Megaselia abdita | reverse complement strand
GAATTTGAAAAGATCGAAAACTATAAGATCGAAACATATTTCACCGAAAAACTAACTGTCGAAAACAAAAATGTCGAAAAATGAATTTAAGACAAAACTAAATTAAACATAAGTAGGCAATATACTATTAAAAAATATGTTTTTAAAAAATAAAATATTGCAGTCTATAAAGCTTAACATTAAATCTTATTGTATTGCCCTTTAACCTAATTTAAAGATATTTTCTCCGGTTAGATTTTAATTACAGAAGCAGAATATCTTATATTTCCTTCTAAACCTATATAATATCACACTATAATACAGTTTAGGTATTTAATATAAATCAAATTTTAAATATGTTTTTTTTAATTTTTAGAAACCTGAATTTTTTTGTGAACATTTTTAAATTAAATCTTTTTAAAAATATTGCCTTTTAGCTTTTTAAATTAAATGAAGATTTTTCATAAATTTTTAAAACTTTAATTTGTAATTTTTTAAATATTTTTGTTTTTGATCTAAATAATTTAAAGTTGCATTGTTTTCAAAAATAATATTGAACGTCGGTTTTTAATTAATGAAAAAATAAAAATATTTTTACAGAAGTTAACAACTTATTGTTTTTATTGGTTAAGCAAACGTGTTATGTTACATTTATTTTTAATTAAATAAATAAGAAAAAAAAGCTCTTCAATATTAAATAATTTTTCGTCCGTAATTGTCCTAATAATCTTATCTAAACAAAGATATACAATAAAAACACAGATTTTGTAACGATTTTAATTGTGTAGGGAAAGATTTCGCTGAAAATCGAAAAAAGAATTTGTACGTTTTTGATTAGATTTTGTAAATGGCCTTACAATTGTGTGAGGGATTTTGAAGGATTTCATAAAATGATGTGCCACATGTCCTCTCTAAAAATCCCAGCGATTCCCTCTCTAAAAATCCCAGTGATTTACTCCTAGATATCGTTGAAACGCGAGAAAATCAGTAAATCCCGTAAAGAAAAAATCATAGAAAAGAGATATACATTTGACCTCGGGCAAGAAGATTGAGTTTGTGGATATTATTTAAAAACATATTATGAAGATTTTCCTATAAAATTATTTTTCATTTTGTTATGAAAATATTTTCTGATTCTATATTTTAGTTTTCGACGTTTTGCAAGTATATTTTATGGAACTCGATCTTTATATTTTCGATATTTTCATCAATCGATGCTTTGTAATTCGCTTATTTGTTTTTCGATATTATCGATATTTTGGTTTCGATCATTTGGTTTCGATATTTTGATTTCGATCTTTTGGCATCGATCTTTGTGATTCGATATTATGGTTTTCGTTCTAAGGTTGTACTTTCGAAAAATACCTAACAATACTGTGCTAAATATGATGAAACATGTAAGAAGCAAAACTCTCGATTAACTTTTGTTATTTTAAATTAAATAATAAATAATTCTTCATCATTAGTTTGTTTTATTCTTCTTCAATAACAGCGTCGTTTACTCTTGAAAATGAGCAGTCCTTATAACAAACCATAATAGTCGCGTAAATTAAATCAATTTTGTTTAACATAACATGTTGTTTTTGCATTGAAATTGCTTAGAAAATACTTTTCATTAAGACTAATTAGCAAACCGATATATCTTCAACTTTATCTAAATACAATACAGTTTTTCCATATAATACTTTTCCTCTTTACAATGCAACATTACATAACGACAAAATCCTTACCATAAAGATATAAATACGAAATGTGTGGCAACGCTTCTACTTGCATATTTGCTCCAATAAAAACTCTGCAAAAATTTATATATTTTTCCATTTTTCTCATATATTGACAAAGTCTTTTCTCCACCCATTTTTCTTTATATGAAACATTTTTTTTAGCTGCTCTCTTCCAAGCTTTATAGTAAGCACAACACAAAAACAACAGCAGCATAAAACATGTATAATATGTTCACATATTGTTTACATAGCATTCATTCCGATCATTTGATTAATTTAACTTCTTTTTTTTTCTAAAATTATTATTCAATACTTGAGAGTAATTGAGAACACAACAACTAACAGTTCCAAGATAACACACGTCAAGATTGTTTAACATTGTTGAGTTAACTAATACTATATTTAACAATCCGTTAAAACAATCTGGAGCTGTTGCTGGTTCACTGGACAATTTTCAAATGGTCATCTTTTTCTTATGGAAAGAACAAGAACACACCACCACCAGTCACTGTAAATAGTGTCCGCAGCAGCCAGCAAAAAAAGAGGAAATCTATGAAAACTGCCCATAATTTTTTGCTAAACAACAAAACTGCAACAAAAGGACTCTTCATTGTTATCCCATTGTGTTATCCTGCTAGGAGAAGTAAATGAGGAGATATTGTAAAAAAGCTTTTCTTTTTTCTTTCTCCTTTAAGAGAAAATAAGTTTTTGTTCTCTTACTTGCTTCCTCTTTTATTTACTTATATGTATATACTATATAAGTCTATTTCCCCAGTACAATAAAGACAATTTTCCCAAAAAGTATATAAAGAGAGTTACTCATATGTGATGAGGGTGGGTGGTTGGTTGAATGGATGGAAATAAAGATATGTGGACAAACTGTTTCTGCGTACATGTGTCGTCTGACTCAATTTGTATATGTTTGTATGTATGGCAAAACAGTATTTGTGTATATGTAAATGGGGTTGTTTTTTCCATAACAAGCGGGTGGTTTGGGGTGGTATATCAAGGGTATGGAAAATGTAAAAGGGGTAGTACGTACGGTACGGTTGGTTCGAACGATAGGATAATATGCTTATGTTTTGGTTGGATATAAGATTCATTCTCATATATAGATTTTTTCTCTTTTCAAAAGCAATAGCTGTAGAAAAACAGTAACGTGTATGATTCGCAACGGGATAGTAGAGTGGAAGAGTTTTTCTTGTGTTGTGTGTACTTGTGGAGGCGATATATTTTCCTAAAGCTCTTTATTTTTTTGCTTTAGTATATTTTTGTGTGCTTGCTTATATCGTGTGTACATGTTTTGATATACAGAACCCAACTTTTCATTCCTCCTCGTCGTCAACTTCTCTATCATCGTGGTGCTCTTGGGCTGTGTGTGCGGATGTGTTGTGTTTTGTGTATATTTTTCTTAATATGAGAAAAATGAATGAATAAGATGATATACAGACAATAAAATATTTTTTTCTCAAGTTTAGTATATTTCGAATCATTACTGTATTCAGTCGTTCCAAGACAGTTATACGGTGTTAACATATATAAGAAAATAATATGTGGACAAAAAGGATTGAAACAAAAATCGGTTGTGAATTTTAATTTTTTAAATTAAGAAAAATAAATAAATAAATAAATAAATGAATAAAAAACAAAAAGACTTGGAACTGAAATCAAATTTGGTAACTTTTTATGACGAATAAGAATAAGATCTCAGGGTTTGCGGATTTTTTCACATGAATTTTTTTTTGTACTACTATGTGTGAACGTAAATATTATGAGGATTAACAGAATATATACCTACTAATATAACTTGTCCTTTCTTGAAAATATATGTTGTATACCTGTGTTTTTGGTGTTCATGATTTGATTTGAAACCAAGATATAGTCAGTGTTGGTTTGATTATGAACAGTGAAAGATGAAAATGAATTAAATAAGAAGAAGCCAAAAGAATCTTGTAGTGCAATATTTAAGAATAGTTAATTTTTGTGATATTTTATGCAAGTGAATGGTTCATTCCGTCAATAAAGGTAGGTCTTTAATTTCTTAATAACGAATGAACATTAAAGTGAATCCACCTATAACTTCCTTTTGAATATTTTAAAGTTGTGTTAAGTTTATTCCTTTCGGTGAATGAGTTGATCTCATATTTCATAAATTCTTAATGGACGTACTTTCAACATTATTCACGTTTCTCTTCGCTATCAGAATTCTTTTTTAAATATTCAGTTAATTTTAATTTTTGCAATTGTTTTTAAGGATTTACTTTTATACTATTTGCATGAATCAACTAATTTTAACCATAATTAACTTTTTTTAAAATATGAAATAACCACTTTACAAACATTTTCTCGATTTCAGAAACTCAAGAAAATATATGCTTTATAATATAAGGGGAAGCAGTCCTCTAGGCTCAAATATACTATATAACCTTTTTACAATTGATATTCTGTTTATTTAATTTTGTGATGGAAAGAAATATTCAGTTAAATGAATTTTCATTCATTTTAACTTACAATTTTAACTGTTTCTATAAAATACAGGGTGTCCGGAAAAAGATTCCCGACCAGGAAACTACGAATATTAGAACTACGGTATTAGTTATTAAAAACTTACAAAAAATTCAATAACGCTTTGATTTTCTTTTGATTTTATGTAAAAATAAGAAGAACCTACTTTTTCGATTTTCTGAAATTATTATATATGTTTTTTTTCTTGCAAGATTAGTGATGCCTTAATCAGATCCTTTTTTAAGAAAATGAAAAACAAACATTCTTGCATTGATCGATGTTTAATTTTGATACGAAAACAGTAAAATTATTTTAACGGATTTTTCAATCAAAATTTTGATAAACATTTTTCTTCAATATACAATATACTCTTTAACTAGCGATTTTTTTGTAGATTGTTTTTTTGCTTAAACTAAACTCGGGATAAAGTGCTTATTTTTTTTTTTTAATTTTAAACTCGTGATTTTTTCTAGAGGATTTTTTTTTTAAATACTAATAGCGCGAATTTTTGTAGATTGCTTTTTTTTAAATACTAAACTTGCGATTTTTTCTTGAGGTATTTTCCTTTTTTCAAACACTAATCTCGCGATTTGATGTAGAATGTTTTTGTTTCAAATACTACCATGAGTGTGTTGGAGTAAAATTTCACCGTTTAAGAATTTCGTTTGGGAATCGAAGTATTTTGTTTATGAATACATTTTTGTAAAGTTTTTAACAAGTAATACTGGGAAACTTTGAGCGTGGATTAATCGATTATGGTTAACAGATAAGTTTCAAAAGTTAGTTAAGATACAAAAGTTGTAGTTTCCCGGTCTGGAATCTTATTCCGGACACCCGGTATATATGTGCATTTTTGGATATGTTTATTAAACTCAATGAATTCCAACAAACTATTTAAGAACGTGTTTATTCTAAAAATATATATTATTATAACATTATAATTGCTATGTTTAAAAAAATACATCTTTACTTTCTAGAATTTAATACCAATTTTTAAAAATGAAAACAATATTTTACAATTATTATTCAAACTAAAACTATTATCTACTCTTTACTGAGTAAAGTTTTAAGTACTTAGCGGAGACTTTTAAGTGAGTTTAAAACAGTGAACTTTTAGAGTATATACAGATTTTGTTTGCTTCAATTTTGTTTATTTTTGAAGGACTTAAAATAATAAAAAAAAGGATTACATTTAGAAGTAATCGAAGAATAAAGTATTATTTTTTTAATTTATCTTTATTTTATAGTATAATTAATAATTTGTTTTATAAATTTGGATGTATCGAACTTATATTCATTAATTTCGATTTACCTCAATATAACTTTATAATTTCAACTCTATAACACTAAGAAAAATTACATTTAATTCCAATTAAGTGAAATCCTATATTTTAAATAAAAATACGGGCTTACAATCATTAAACTAGCTCTCCTTTAGATTTTATTTACTATTTCAAATAATTTGATTTCATTAATATATATAGTTTTTTGTATTTCAGAGCCAAACTTTGTAAAATTTTAAATTATATTGATCTGTCGCATTTTTAAAACCAATGTTACACGTCAAAATTACATAACAATCATAGTATATTTCTCATTTAAAATCAACCTTATTATTTTCAAAATCAGCTTTCACCATCCCATTAATAAATTCTAACGCTTTAGCGACAAAGTAAGCCGGATTACCCTGGCTACTAGATTTTTCTAAAGTTCTAAAAATGTTTGTCTTTGAAATGAAAACTAAAGATTTTAAAAACTATTTTGTCTACTTTTACAAATGCAGCATACACAATTCAAATTAAAGCGAACAAAATTAAGACATGGAATGTCAAACATTTTGGAACTTTTAGTATTTTTCGTTTAATTTTAAATTTTATGATTTGAAAATTTAAAAAGTTAAGTTTTAAAAGACTTTTAGCTTTCATAATCTTTTTGTATTAAGCATCTAATAAAAAGCGAGAGTTCCGTGAATGTATTCAATATATTTTTTGGAATCTGGAAACTTGTGGTTGAGTCCGACTCTATAATAACTTAGTATACCGTCATTTACTATAATTTGGGTCTAATTATCGTAAACAAATATTGCTAGACAAGTAATTAATTGGATTTTTTTATAATAAGGTTTTAAAATTACAAATTATTACATATAATTGTTGTAATAAAAATCGTAATATATACTTACACTGTTCAAAATTGGGGTGTTAAATGTACACGTTTGAGGTGTAGATATATCATTACACCTCTAAGAGTGTAAGTGTTAGACTTGCAGGTGTACAAATTTTGTTGGCGGATACACTTTTTTTTATTTATTGATGTGTATTCCATTGTTTTTATTACACCTCAAAACGTGTAGTTTTAGCTACACCGATTGAGGTGTAATAATTTACACTTTATATTTATTACCTTATAACACGAAATCGTTTTCAATATTTTTCGAAAACTTTTCAANNTTCACTTTATCCTCAGAACTTTCCATTGACATAAAAAGTTGTCTAATTCTGGAACATCCAGCATTAAAAAGGAGTTAAAAAAAAGTCTAACACAAGAAAAACATATATTTTTAAAACCTCAAAAGCAGTTTAAACATTTTTCGAAAACTGTTCAATACTATTTACTATATCCTCAGACCCTTCCCATCGACACCAATCTTATTCATAACAAAAAGTTTAACACATAAAAACAGCGATATTTTCAAAACCTCTCGAAAGCCGTTTAAAATCTTATTCCATTTTCTAACTACTCCAAATTTGAAATTCAACCGAAAAAAGACAGTTTTTCCAAAAGCTCATACCTTGAAAACGGTTTTAATATTTTTCAAACACTTTTCAAAACTATTCACTTCATAGTTTTTCAAAACTATTCACTTCATGCTCAGAACTTTCCATTAAAACACAACATTTTTTTATAATTCTGGAACATCCAGCATTCAAAATTAGTTTAGCAAATAGTTTAACACAGAAAAACAGATATTTTCAAATATTTTCGTATTTTTTTACAAATAAAAACA
Source organism: Megaselia abdita (assembly GCA_001015175.1). Lineage (NCBI taxonomy): Eukaryota > Metazoa > Arthropoda > Insecta > Diptera > Phoridae > Megaselia > Megaselia abdita. Next base: position 9,777 of record JXPG01062626.1, on the reverse strand, counting down.
CAAATTTACAAAACGAGCAAAGGGGTTAGCTTTCTATATACTCATCAACTGATTTGTTCTATATCAGAGTTTTTTTTTTAGTTTTCCTTCTTACTCTGAAAAGAGTCAGTTATTAGCTTTACCTATTTTAACGAGTGTATTAGAGGTACCCTTTTATTTCACACAAAAGAGAATTTCTTTAAAAAAATTATGACTTTTGCACTGAGGACATATATCACAGCATGCATTAAATTAGCTTACCATGAAATGTATAACAAAAAATATGAAAATATAACTGTGAAATAAAATATGTGAAGCAAGTAATCCATGCAACACATGTATTAAAACCAAACGATACTTTCATAATTATAAAAGAAAAACTATAGTACGTTCATTTCTTCCTTATTTAATTGAAATATTTTGAGGGAAGAAGTTTTAACGATGGATTATCAGGAAGGAAAACTCTTTTCACCATAAATAAAATTTAAATTTATTGATTTCTCTTTCTTTCCAAATTTCAGACGAATTTTACCTTTACAATGATGAACTCGATTTTCCAAGTTTGAAAAAGTACTTAAAACACTGAAGAATCAGCAGGAAATCTCAAGTAAATAAAAGAATCGAAAGCAAGTGGGAGTATTTGTTTCTTTTGAATGAAAATAAGAAGTCAGTATGACAATGAATCCAAATAATAGTGGAAGAAGTACAAGTGGTGGTGGAAGCTCATCAGTGCAAGACCACTACAGTCTTCGATGGAACAACCACCAAAATCATATTCTGAGAGCATTTGATGCTCTTCTTCAGACGAAAACTTTAGTAGACGTAACGTTAGTCTGTGCCGAGACAAGTATTCGTGCGCATAAAATGGTACTTTCAGCGTGTTCGCCCTTTTTCCAAAGAGTTTTTGCAGAAACCCCATGTAAGCACCCTGTGATTGTTCTTAAAGACTTCCGTGGCTGGGTAGTGCAAGCTATTGTTGATTTTATGTATCGGGGAGAGATAAGTGTGCCCCAAGAACGTTTACAAACATTAATACAGGCAGGCGAGTCCTTACAAGTTCGAGGTTTGGTTGAGAACTCTGTGCCAGATAATACACCAACTCCAGCGGCTTCACCTGATGATTTCGAGAATTTGATTGACACTGTTGATTATATGGAAAGATGTTCCAGCCCTGAAGATGACGAGTCACCTTCTATGGTTACAGCGAATTCGAAAATTATGTTACCGTCTACACTATTCTCAACAGTAACAAGTGATGAACAGGAAAATATGTGTACATCCCCGCCAATGCCTTTAAGACGGAAACAAGCGAGACCTCGTAGGCGCTCTAGCGATGAACCTATAACTTCAGGTAAACCCACCACACCAAGCTCACCCATGTGTACAGTTAAATCCGAATTTATGAGCACAGACAACAAAAATGACGAAAATAAATCAGATCTAGAAAGACCTGAATCGAGCTTAGAAAACGAAAATCACGAGCCATTGAATAACCCCACTGATAGCCTTAGTGTGAGTACTGAAACTGCCGCTATAGATGCTGAATACGAGAAGAATGATGCTGATGATAATGATACTGATGGACCTGAAAATCTATGTACAAAAAGAGCCAAAATCGATGACGACCCTGTTGATTATAAAAATAATAACACTTTGAGTCATAGCAAAAATTTGAATACGAATAAAAATAATAATAGGATTATTTTGTCTTTGAAAGACATTAGACAATTGCACAAGGCTCCTCATCAAATGGTTAGGTCACCTCAATTTTCTACAGGTTCTTTGACAAGTAGCAAGCGAGGCGATGATAACAAAGGCGATTTACTTCATTCTATGGACTCTGAAAATCCGTTTTCCTTTGACCAAATGGACTTGTCCATGGCTGCAGCAGCAGCTGCCGCTGCAGCTCAACATCATCAAAATCAATTGAATGCTAGCAGCTTGTTAGGTCATATGACAAATCAAGTATTACAACACGGCTCTAGTGGGGGACATGAACGATTAGAAGACGCAGTGAATAGAATGTCAAAAGAATTTACACCAACATCACCCATGAATCTACCCCCTATGAATTTTGGTGGTAATGACGGTGGACCTCCACATCATCCGCCGTCGCCTTTGCCATTTCCTGGAATGTCCGGACAAATGTCTGCTTTAGGGTTGACCCCTCCACACAGTGAGTATTATATATTTCTTAAATAAAATAAATGATAATGATTAGAAACTATTAACTTTCTCCTAAATAAGTTCTATCCTTAAAGGCAGACAGCTCTGTAGTGTGATTTAGTATATTTTTTTTCAATAAAATTAACTATTTCGCCGACATTTTAATTTTAAGGTAGTGAAAAAAGTATGTCAGTAGATATTTGGTATTTCATTACTTTTATGAAGCTTATTGTTAAATGTTTTACTTTCAACTGCAATAAGAAAATGTGCAACTATCATGGATGTTCATTGAAAAATTTTGTATATTTATCCAAATAACGGACATAAGATTAGGTTGAAATTAAGCTGAAGATGATGTATAGAGTGTATAATATTTCTATTATGAAAAAATAGCATAAAAAAGAACAAGCAAACCCCGAGGCTGGGATAAAATCCACTCGATTGTTTTATTCGCTATTCACGTTCTTACTTCATCTGTACAATATTATTCAAAAAATACCCACAAACCCTAACGAAAAATTCTATTCACTATTAAAATTGTGTCTGAAGTCTGAACCTTCATCAAATTATCTTTGTCGTTATTGAGATAAGTAAGAACTTATAGAGTTTCTTAAACTTTTATCAACAAGAAAATTATATTTTAAATCCTTTCCATTCAACTTCTTAACATCTCCGAAGAAACAAAGCAAAAAACTAATTATCCTTGTTACTTAATTCATAATCCTTTTATTCGCACATCATGTCGCATAATGATCTACTTCCGTGCAAAGTTAGTTCTTGCAGTCTTTACATAATTAAATTTCTTTTGCTTGGATGAAAAACAAGCTAACAAGTCAAATGAAATAAAAATTGTGCTTATTTTATATTTGTGTCACAATACACAAACATTGTATGTAGCACATCCTATTTATTAAACGGAAGGAATATTATTTTTTAAATTTTTTGTTTTTCTTTTCCTGTGCTGAACACTCTACACCCTCGATGTCGTGTAAGTTTCCGCGATTTATTTGCTACAATTTTGTCGTTTACTTAAAAGTTTAAACGATTTCCTGTGAAAGGACTATTTGGTTCTTGTTGCGAAGAATATATTTTTTAATACTTATATTATATTATATTATATTAGTTCTATAAAACTTAAAATTCAGAAACAAAATATGTAAGAATATACAATTCATGTTTATAGCATATTTAATATATCTATAATATAAATATCTTGAATTTAATTTGACATTTTTAGAGCGTTTTTCGTTTGTATAGTTTGTACAAAGGAACAATCTGCATTATTTTTAATTTTTTTTTCTAAGGTCGCATATACTTTTCTGGAATTACCACAAAATTAAAGAATTATTAATTTCAGTTTCTAACTAAATCACTTATGTCTTCGTTTTGGCCATCTGTCGCCGTGAACTTATTGATACCATTTGTCTTATTTTATAAAAATAAAATGTTAGTCCTTTTTTATTGTATGTTTGCCAACAGACAAACACCCACAATTCATTCATATTTTCAAATGCATGCAAATAAATAATAAAGACTTTTACATTTATAATTTGATTTTCGTTTGCAGTGTTTGGCTTGGATTCTCCTTTGGGGCTGTTCCCACCTGGCATGGATCCAGCTAAAATGTTCAATCCTCTAATGGATATGTCAGACCCTCGTGGAATGTCAGGTGATCATCCAACATTTTTGAAAAAGAAAAGTAAGTTATAAATTAAACTATAAAGACTTTATGTTTGTCTACATACGTAAAATGATTTTTTCATAATTATATTTCCAATTTATCCAACAAATCGAACAACGTAAGAAACTTTTTCACACCTGAAAGGTTCCTCTCTGTCTTCAGAATATGAAGCGAAGCGGGTAGACTTCACTACTTCTACTATAATGCATTAATTTTCATTTGAAATATACTACGCTTGATTGAATGGGATCAAGTCGAAGTAAGAATATATCCCCAAGCGCTATGATTTTACGTGGATATTGAAGCTGATAGAGTAAAAAAGAAAGACAATTGAATAGACGAATACAACTTCGAAATAATAATTGACTTACAAAAAATCGTGTGGTTTTCCATGTTCATGATCACTTATGCATATCGCACCTGGTTAATAGTTAATTACATTGATTTTATCCCTCTTCTGAGTCTCATTTGGTTGATTAGAATATTGTATGTAAATGCACTTTGTTGATAAAAAAAACTATAAGAAACAAACCTTTCGTAATATTAATCATTTCTAGTTTAGTTTAGGGATGTCAAACCTATATGAACATTTCATTATTGACTTCAAGTGATTTATATCAATTACCTAGAAGTTAGTAAGTATTTTCCAGCTTTTGACATTTCGTAATTGTTTTTTAAAATTAATCAAAAGTTAGGTTTGTTTCTCTTAGGGATGCATAATTGCTGATCTAATCATCATCTCTAATGATACATAATAATATAATCGATAAATAGGTGATGGGTATCGATTTTAAATTCTTAATTAAAATAGTAACAACTTTACGAACTTTTGTTTGCTAACAATAACTCTTAGAAACGTACTAACGAAAATGAAATTGGTTAGCCTAAGCCTAAAATATATTAAAATAATGCAAATATTAATATATTTTAGATATAATCCTCGAACTATAAAGGGAATTAATACTGAATAATGCAGTTCATGTATTTATTAAGAAATTAGACGTTTTCTTCTCTATTAAAACATTAGGTGATTTTTATGATAACACTTTGTATTTGCTGCATGCATATATTACTTTATTGTATGTACGACCGAAGGCGGAACTGTGTTATGCTGTCTATATATCCAATTCTCTAATGCAAGCATTATTTAATTTTCGATTGTTTCAAAGATGTAGGTTTATTGTTTACTCATTTTGCTTTCCTTTTTTTGCTTACAGTTCCCCGACCAAAAGGTCAACACTCGGCACCAAGAGGAGGTCCGCCCCGATCATGGACAAATGCTGAATTGACAGAAGCTCTGCAACATGTTTGGAATAAGAAAATGACCACAAGTCAGGCGTCGAGAATTTTCGGAATTCCATACAATTCCTTATTGATGTATGTTCGAGGAAAGTATGGTAAAAGTTTAAAATTGGAGCAATTGCGAAAAGATTGTATTAGTGGGCCTTCTGTTGAACTTCTTACAATGGGAATGAGTGGTAATGGAAGTGGTGGAAATAGTAACAATTCAAAGACGAATAAAGAAAGTAATGATAGTGGGCCAACACAGACTAACCCATCTACTCATCAAAGAAGCTCTAGCTCAGAACCATCATCAAATGAAATACTACAAGGATCTAATCCGACAAACCCTTTATTCAATCCATTTCCACCAAATTTCTACCCTGATTTCCCAGGCGGTTTTCCGGGAATTCCTCTAGGGATGTTAAATTTATTACCACAAGATAGACAACAATCGCAAGGAAGTGTTGGGACAATTGATGAGGATTGCAAGTCAGATAGATCAAAACACTCCATTGATGATGACTTCTCAGCTCAACCACTTGCCCTCAACCGTAGTAGTGTAGACGACTCCCAACAGATACAAAATCGAAATGCTGCCGTTCTAAATGGAGGAAATCAAGATTGAAATTTTTGGCAAGATTGGACAGCTTTAACAAGAAATGGTTGTCCGATCATAGATAATTCCTACAACCCCTCACAACAGTTCATCGAAAATATATTAGCCAAACAGAGACTAAAGCGCTTCCGACGTAAGCAACAGTTGCACATGGGTAGTGTGCCGATAGAACTTGGTTTAGGAATTATTTAAATTATGTTTAATTTTTTATTTGTTTTCTTTTTTTTTTTTTTCTGACAATAACAATGGTGCTTTTTTTGTTTGTTTTTATTTATGCTCAATATAATTTATTGCAAGGAAATAATGTAAATCAAATTTCGTCCAATTTGTTATTTTACCATTCCAATTTTGTTTTTAATTTGTAAAATACTAGATGGGAATCAACACTCGCAATTGAAATTGAAAAAAAATGTACTATAGAAAACAAATTGATTTGCGTGTGATTTCTTTGTAAATTATATGTTTAGTGGATATCATAATTGAAGTTAAAGATAACACGTTGAAATAATTGAACTATGTGGCAATTTATGTTGTGTGATATTTAGTTTTTTATTGTAGAAATAATATAATTTATAGTTTTCTTTTCGATTTATCCTTCCTTTAGCACAGTAAAAGTTCCTCTGTTTTAGCTTGTGAACCTGACATGATCTCACAAAAACAAGTTTCATATTTTGTTTAAATCCCTTTTCTTTTGATTTTGTAAATATTCAAAATTATATAATATAATAATATTAGAAACAGTTTAAATGAATAGGTGTTTATATTAATGAGTGTTTTCGTTGAATGCTAAAATAATAGATCTACACATTTGGTCTCTTTTCATCTGTAAAATATATTTTAAATTAAATTGAAAAATAGTATACACATTCTACAATGCGAATTATTCTACTGTATACGCTCAAGAAAATTACAAATGTACAAACATTAATATATAAATAATTTAATTATATTTAGAAAATTACGAATAGAAACTTATTAAATTTAATATGATAATTGTAATTAAAGTAACATTAATCGATAGAACTTAATAGTGAAAAACAACAAACAAACTTAATCCAAAAAATCAAGAAAACAGGGTAACTTTATAATGCAATTACAATTTTATACCTTTTGACAAATGATCATTTTTTTCTAATGAAATCTACATAAAAAATAGTTGAATGCCAAAATGCAATTAATTTTTATATCCGCTATTATCCAAAAGTTCTTATTCTCGATTTTTATGTTATTTTGGTAAATATTCTTAGTTTTCTCAAATTACATCCAACCATCAACTATATATATTTCTATTTTTTGGCTATATTGTTATTAGATTATTTAGATTAATTCTCAAATTAAGATATTTATTGTAAAAAACGAATGATCGAAGCACAAATAAAAATGTGTATATTTATAAGAAAATAAAAATTATTAAATTCCATATTTTGTTGTTTGATTTGTAAATTGTTAGAAACAATTTCATCCAATCATACCCAGCAACTTGCTGATGTAAATAAATGGTTGTCCTATATTACATGTTATACATTCATTCAAAGGCCTTTTACCTCATTTACATTTTAGTAAATATGATTAGTTGAAAAACATCCATATTGTAAGGTATTAAGTTATAAATCTTTTTTTTTAATCCAACAACAATTATGCTCAATTTGCCAATGCGTTGGATTAACTCAGTTCTGAATATATTTTTTTAAATGAACGATTAGTGCGCCAAGTATTTTTTAGTATTCCTCCTTACATCGAGAACCATAATAAGTGATCGACTACGACTACTACGTAAGTAATTAGAAATATTTGTAATTAATTTGTTGAGAATAACGACTTTGAGTCGACGTAGGAACAGTCAACAACCACACACCAGCTGGCCCTAAACCAACCACTGCCGAACCATAGATACGAATCCTGAGTTGATACATATGCAAAACTCAATTTCTTTCTTTTTGCAAAGATTTTTATATCAATAGTAAAATAATTTTCTTTCCGTGCTTTCTAAAAATTGATAGGCTATTTAACCTTATTATCGAAATATCGAAGTAAGTTTAATGAATATATATATATACCTGTTAAGAGGTATACTTGAAATTCAACCCATTGTCGATCATATCTCCTATGTGTTTTACCGACTCCTTGGATCTAATTACAGTAAGGGTCATAACCTCCACTGTTTTTCTCCCATTCATAAAGACAGCTTCTGTTTTGTGATCTGCTAACTCCAGGTCTGTCGTATTGTTTCCTTAGATGGAAGCCATAGCATCTCGCTGATGGTTTTCGCAACTGTTATCACTGCAGTTTCGTCAGCAAATCCTACCACTTTGGTTCTACCTAATAATGGTATGTTTAAGACTTCATCGTACACGATATTTTATGGGAGGGGATCAAATAGTTTTTGTCTTGCTGTCCTGAAAGCGGAGAGTGTTTCCTCAAAGTCATTTCTTCCTCTTTAGCGCTTTACTCTCCTTCTAAGTTGTAGGCATTTCCTCCTCAGTCCTTCTATCTTTTCATTCCACCAGTAGCAAGGTTGTGGTTTCTGCTCTGTCATCTGAAGAAGTTTCGCCTTTTAAGGCGTAGGTCTATCCGGACGTACACTTCCTTGGCCTTTGCTATGGCGTTTCTAATAGGCTGGTGCAAATATTTTCCAGCATTACCACCAGTGGTTACAGCTTCTCTTCTAAGGTTAGGAAGTCCGGGTGCGATCTTAAATCGTAAATCTTCTGCGATGTTACCACTGATTCTGGTTATGTTCCTGCACACAAAATAAAGCGCCTCTAAAATTAAAAGTAAAAGAGAATCAAACTGAAAAATATTGCGTTGAAAAAGTACCCCAAAAAGTACAAAAAAAAGGAATACTTGAAATNGAAAGTAATAACATTTTAAATGAGTTTCAAGCGGGTTTCAGACCAAATTATTCAATTTGTTAATATTAAATTTGGGGAAAAGAAAAAAATCTGNAACTGAAAAATATTGCGTTGAAAAAGTACCCCAAAAAGTACAAAAAAAAGGAATACTTGAAATAGAGCTAATGTATATTACCTTATCTTTCAAAAGGTCTCTTTTAATTTTAATTCAATATTTGAAAGTCTTGATTCTCTTAAATTTAATTAGTGATTCCAGACTCATTTTGAAAATAGATGTTTCCAAAGTTCACTTTTTCAAAGTTTATTCGGCAAAAAAAAGTTTTGAAATAGTGGGGAACTCATGATGAGTTTAGTGGCGGACTATGGATAGATGAACTCAACATAAAACTTCTAATGTATGCGGATGACATCGTCTTGCTTTCAGATGATTTAAAAGTTCTTCAAATTATGATTGACCAATTGGAAAAATATTGTGAA
>JXPG01062589.1:518-12816 GCA_001015175.1 Megaselia abdita | reverse complement strand
AGGTTGTAAGCTACAAAAGGTAAAGGTAATAGTCCAACTAGCTTCTCCAATAGTTTAAATGTATAGAATCCTAGTGATGGAAATATTCTCCACTTTAAAGTTTTACTTATATTGACCATAGCTTGAATGAAGCGGTGCAGTAGTATCACTAGGGTTTTTTGTTTTAAATAAATTATAAAATTACCCAACTCACAGTCTCTGGCCCCATCCTCACTTCGAATAATATATTAAGAACCATATCATACTAGGAATCGTAAAGTCCATGTATTTCCAAAATTTGGATGGGGAATGATAGGTCTTATTAGTACCTTCAAAATGGTGAAGGTACCCTACATGATTCGAGATTTTTCTTTAGTTGCCCTTGCCTACGCCCATGTATTTCCAAAATTTTTATATGGGTTTGTGGGTCTTATTGGTACCTTCAAAATAACGTATCACTAAAATACTGCATACAGAAATTCAAAAAAAAAAAAAATGATGGGGGTTTGAGGGCCTCAGCAGTACCTTTAAAATGCGTTTTCAAAAAAAAAACCCTAAAAAATCGAAATCGTTTGCAAATTCCCCTCTTGACCCCTTTACCTCTAGTCAAGTTTTTGTGTTTAAATTGAATAACAAAGTAAATAATCAAAGACTATTTTTAAATATTTATTTTATTATTTCCAAACTAAATCTATAATAGAGTTCTTTCTTTGAAAGTAAAACAAGTCTTAATAAATAGTAAACAATAGTATTAAATTCAATTTCTAACAATTTGGTTGGTTCTTAGGTTAGGTCCTAGAAGAGGAGCCCTTGTATATGTCATGATGTGCATGCATCAGTTTTAGCTTAGAAAACGATTCACATAATAAAAAATTTCAACAAACTAAGAGATATTAACCAATTATATACGCCTTTGAGCAACTGATTACATAAAACTGCATCAGATTTCCAATTTTTAGAATATATATCCGTTTAATACTATACATTTTATATGACTTAATGGTATCACAGAGAGACGTGATTTTATATATCTACGTGAAAATAAGATATTACAATATAATTATATTTTCTTAACTTTTTATTTATAATACCGAATTGAATACTTATGTTTTGCTCTGTTCGGTATGGTTTGTTCTGTTAATACTTACATACTATAATTTTGTAATTTAAATGTAATCTTTTGCTCGTTTGATTCTTTGTTGTTTACTAAATTCTTATAATGATTGCGTAATGGAAGGCTTTCGACGAGAGGTTTATGACATGATCTGACAATTTGTTTGTTTTATGCCATGGGCCAACAAAAATTAAGGATCACCTTTTATAACAAAATGTAGTGCCAGCATTTACAAAGTTATTATCCTCAAGTTTAACCGACCATATAAATACAAATGTCACTGAAACCCTATCATAATCTTTAAGAAAAAGTCTTTTTCGTGCTAAGTTCTTTGAACTAATGTTGGGCTAACTAATATCGGTAGGTTATATTTAGTTTATATATTCATAGATTTATATTTATTTGTGGTTTCTGATATTTCCTATTTTTAATTTATTTTATTAGACTTTATCAACTCGAAGACAGTAAAAACTAATGAACTGTAATTGCCAGCAGGCGGTTATATCTGAGTGCATTTGGTTAGTGATAGTTTGGCATGGTTGTTGACATATAGGTTTTATATCAACACAAGTGATTTTGGGTTTTCTTTTTAAAAAATTAAGATGTTTTATAGAGTAAATCTAAATATCCTGCAATCGAACCTTTCTAAAAAATAGTATTATTCATCTTTATGGATCGCAGTTACATTTTCTTAACATTAGTTTCATTAACTCAAAAATGACTTTTTACCATCCATGATTTTAGTCTTCCTCAAAGTTGTTAATATGTATGTAATTCAGTGTTGTAAGTGTATGTATGCAATGAATTTATTAATACAAAATTTGCTTTTATGTAACCAAGTAACTAATTTCCAACAAATTACATTAATCTGTATGCAATTTTTGGATGTAATTGTATTAATTACATAAAAATGCTGGTCTTCCTCATTATAACTGTTCTGATATATGGGGCTGAGTTGTGGGCATTATCAGAATCAGACAAAAATCTTCTGAAGGTATTTGAGAGGAAAGTGCTTCGTATGATTTTTGGTCATTTGTATGCAAACAATGAGTGGCGCGTACGATACAACTATAAGTTATATGCAGACTTCAGTATTCTAGATAGAGTGCGAAAGCAACAACTTTGGTGGCTTGTACATGTTTGGCGCATGTCAGATGAAACCCCACCAAAAAAGATCATACAAGTCGCAAATACAGGTCGCAACGGTTAGATTGCCTTGAAGGAGAGCTTACATCAAAAGGAATCACAAACTGGACCGCTGAGACCGTAAACCGAGAGAGATGGAGACAAATTCTGTGTAGATTCTGAATCAACGCCGTTGTTCAGATAATCTTCATATGTGTGTATTAAAGTTGAAAGCGGAAGTCCTACCTATTCATTTCCAGCAAATAATACTCAAATAAAGTAAAATTGAGGACAGATTTATCGAATAACGCCTTAATTTTGAATATATATTTATTATTTGCTATGTTTCTTACGAGTTTGCTTATATTATAGGAGAAGTCTGGCGGGTTGTGTCACCGAAATAAAAAATCTTGATATATTTGTTTTACATATGTCTGAAAAGTATAGAAGAAATGTCAGAATTTCATTTCGAAAGAAACATAACAATTTATCTATTTATCGAGGAAACATTATTATGGTTTAAAAATAAAATTTAATTGATTACTGAAAACGATTTTTTGTCAATTAAACTTGTTTTTTATGCTTTCGCGACAATATGTTTTAAGGGGTCAATTGATGACTCACTTCGCTGATAAGAAACAAACTCTTTTTCAGTTTGAAGCTTCTGTTCGCTTACGCCTCGTTTCAAAACCTTTACGATGGAGATCGTAAACGTTTAGTTCGTTTAAAGAGGCAGCTAAATACTCCATACACCCATCACTGTAATTTTATAGTTGAGAAGCTTTCAGTAGGAATTCCAAAAAATAAAACTCCAACATTGTTCTAAAGAAATTGATTTTAAGAAGAACTTGTTGATGGGTAAATAAATTTAAAAAAAAACCTCTCAACAGGAATTAAAACAAAATCCATTTTGTTTATAGTATTGTATTTAAACATTAATTATGTTGAAAGTAATGTTTTTTTTTTCTGGGATGTTATTTGGAAGACCAGTATAAATACCAAAGTTCTATGAAGTACTCAATTGTTCTTAAAAGCTATTCAAAGTCATGTATTTTGTATGTACGAAAAACGTTATTTTCCTTCAGGAAACGGCTTGTTTTGTATTTCTGTATTTTTTTACGAATCGAAATGTGAGTATTCTTCTATATCTAGGTCAACATGTTTTCTTGTGAAAATATGTGTTGCGTCTATGGTATAAATGGAAGAATACAATGATGGCTATTGACAATGTTTTAATATAATTTTTGATATGGTAACCTTATATGCTTTTATTAATATTTCAGTATAAATATATATTCTTACAGAGTTTTAAAATTTGGAATTCCAAAATATGGCGTTATTATTTGTAAAATGGTATTTAATTAGATTCTAGTTTTCTTTTATAAAGGAATAAATCTGTTTTACCCGTAATATTCTTGTACTAAAGTTATTGGGGGATGGATGCTGAAAATAAATTATCATCGTTCATTTCATTTATATTTAGGTGCTATATGAAAAACTGAAATGGATAACCAACTCAAATCAACTTATTTGATATATTACGATTTGCTAAGCGATTTAAGTGAGAAATGGCAAAAACTTGTTGGTTTCATATTTTATTTAATAAGACTTTTAGGATTAAAACCTTTTAAACTTTACAGCAGGATATTTTTTTGTGCTGATAAAGTTATCCCATTCTAGAATATAAACTTTAAGTCAAATTAATAATAATACATGCTTTAATAGAAGTGGAAAAAATATTTCAAGAAATAGTAAACCAATTTTGCACCGGAAACAAAATAAATATAGCTGTAGCATTCCACATTTTAATGTATGTTACCAGAATAACAAAATATTAGCTAAACTTCAAATAAGGTATAGCTCACATATTAACAATTCATCTAATATCAATAATATAAGTTGAACACTTTTTTTATGTTTATGTATTAAATAAATAGCTTTAATCTACATTATATGACTCGTTTATTTGCTACATATGTGTGCATTTACAAAGTATACTCTAAATAGAGTCCAGAGTAGCTCATTGGTGGTTATTTATCTTTGAAAGAACTTCTTCAAACATTTTTTTTGAGAGATATGTGTTTAAAGTTGTGATTATAATATATAGATTTATATTTAAGTTTTCTAAATAAAACTGAAATAGACAGATTATATACGAGACTATATAATATGGAATTTAGCTAATGAGGAAGTCCGTCTACACAATGTCATATCCAATTCTGGGGTAATCTTTTGCATCGTAGGTCGGCGGAAGGTAGACGTATTGATTGATTGAAAGTCAACAATACAAGCTACTAGAAACGACTGTTCGCGTCGAAATATTGGGCAAACCATCAATCTGGTCAACATAATCTTGAAGTCGTGAAGGATCTGTCTTAGTAGTTCGATAAATAAATCCTGAATACCTCAATTGGAATAATAGTGCTTGAAAGTCGATGTCTTTATGATCTCAATCTTATGCTTCGGTTAAAACATCTTACGAGACCAAGCTCAGCTCCAAGATCGAAATTTAAGTCACGTTGGTTCATTCAATAGCCATATGTGGATCTGCGTTAGATAAACTAACAAAAGCAGATTTGGAAAGATTATTACTATTCGGGAAACTTGTTCTGACAATATGAGAAAGTTGTAAAACATGATAAGGGAATGCAACTGATATAGACGAGCGGAAAATCTTTGCAGCAGTACAGTCGAAACGTTTAAAAAAGCTCTTTATATGACAAATAAGAAGTGCATTTATTTTCAAAGAAAAGAATTAGGAGAATTTTAGATAGATTGCAAATAAGTTCATTTTTCTTTAGGAGCGATTGGGAACCCATATAACATTTTATAAGGATTACGCCGTACTGTCTCAGTCATTATCCCTACGATATCGTGAAGACATCACCATGATAACATTTGTGAAATAGTTTTCTTCTTCTTGATTAGTTCGAATTTTTTGAGTGATTCGCAAATTACAGCGTAGGGATACTATATCGTAGGGAACAACTTTTGACAAAAAATGAGAAAATAATATTCTCAAAATTTCATGGCTACAAATGTTTAATGGGAAAAATGTTCCTGTGTAGAAAACATATAGTTTAATACAAAATACGATTTGAAATATATTTATCATTATCAAGTTTTTATTAGTTTTAACTCGAGAAAGTTAAATGTTTATGCTACATTATGATTAACGTATGACCAACATAAGTCAGCCGATAAATGTTTGAAATTAAGACTGTTGATTTTTCGCCGTTTGGGAAACATTATTTTCGTGAACTTTCAAAGAATGTCCTTAAGGTTAAAGTTTTATATAAATGTTCTAAAAGAGATGCTAAGTTGTCTACAGACAACTTTCTTTTTAAATGTACCTACAATTATTGTTATACTCGAGTAAATGTAAACAGTTCAAAAATAAGGAATTCTTAATTTTTGAAGGATTTGAGACAGTCAAGAAGGAAACTTCAGTTGTATTATTGAAAAACTCCAGTAAAACAAAATCACAAAAAAAAAATATTTCAGTCAGAATCAGCAATAAAGATGGGTCATAAATTGCTTTGGAAGGGAATCTCAAGTAGAGTTCTGTTTTCAATAGCATTTTGTATGTAAATTTGATTAGTAGCTTTCTATCTTTGTATTTTTTCATATTTAATATTATATTTTTTCTATTAGTAATACTTGAAACATTAACAAAATAATTTCTTGTTATAAGTAGGAAGAATATTTGTCCTTCTGAAATCGGTTATATTCATATAATTGTGGTGGATTTTGTTGTGGAAAGTCAATTTTAATTATATTTTTTCTGAAAAACCAGCAAGGTTTTGGTTTGAAATTTTCAGAAGCATATTTATACGTAAGAAATAAGATATTCTGAAACCGAAACAGTTTTCCAGAGATTTTTTAAAAGT
This sequence comes from Megaselia abdita, assembly GCA_001015175.1. Taxonomy (NCBI): domain Eukaryota; kingdom Metazoa; phylum Arthropoda; class Insecta; order Diptera; family Phoridae; genus Megaselia; species Megaselia abdita. The sequence continues at coordinate 6,708 of JXPG01062589.1, read as the reverse complement.
AAAAATGTGACCACTCTAATAGAAGAACAACATATTCTGGAATATAAGAAAATATTAAACAATGACTTTTATAACTGTCTTAATATGAAGAAAAATCGGTTTCATAACAAAATTTCAATAATATTTTTATTTTATTTTTGGCGATTGGCTGATAAAATGGCGTAGTGAAAATTATGTTTAGGAAAATAAATCGCTAAACAAATCGAAGGTGGGTTGTGAATGATACTAAATCATATTTTCTTCCTGGGCATTTACCAGTTTCCCTTCTTTCTCTGGAGAAAGTGATGAGTTGTCTGCTATTTAAGTAGTGTGGAGTCATGGACTTACAGAAAACAAAGCTTCTCATGAGAAATTCTGAGGTGTACATAGAGGACCAGAGAGGCTCAGAATCATGAAAGTGAAAGACGGGAGTCAAATGCCAAAACCCGATGTTTTTTCTTTTGTGCGATTGTTCATTCAATAATGAAAATAAAATCAACAAAAACGAACAAACGTTTTTTTTTTTTGTTTTTACAAGGGTTAACAAAAATTCATATACAAAAAAAGGACAAACTTTTATTTTGTGGTTAATAATTGAAAAATGTTGAGGTTAAATTAAATTGACTTAATGAAGCCAAATAAAATGTTTGCTAATATTGTTAAGAATAATTGCTCTCTTCTTAGTTTAAGCAAGATTAATTTGAACTAACCCCTATTTACATTCATCTAAGCTGACGAGCATCTTCATCAACGAATCCATAAGAAGATTAGATAAACGCCCCAATGAACAGAAATACGATTCCTTGAAAATGTGTATAGTAAACAAACAAAAAATGATCAATAATTTGAGATTTGAGAAATTATATTTCATCAGATTTTATTTTGTATCACATAATGGTATTAGGAAAACCATTTATAGTTTTAAATACGTCAACAAATTCAACAAAAAGTACATAACTTAAACCTTCTTATTGCTTGCATATATGGTGAACAAGTAATTCTAAACATTTTTTAGCTAATAACTTGGTGTTGTAATTTTGACATTAACAAAAATACATGTATTCCTTATACCATTTTAAATGGAATAATGTAAACTAAAAGCAAAGCATTTTAAAAACTAAGCTTTTTTAGAGAATGTCAATATCAAATTAGTATACTAAATATACAAACAAAAGAATGATGGCTTAGACATCATTTTCAAAGGAAGCTTTCTCTTGCACTGGCTCTTCTGCCACTTTCTCCGAGAACAACCCTTTGAGATTGTGGCTCACCATATTGACTATGATAGAAATCCTCCCGCATCATATGATTCAAACTAGAGCAACGGAAGTATAGTATTTCCTGGAACGGTTTACGGAAGTCTTTATTCAAAGTTGCATAAATTATTGGATTAAGCAGTGAATTAGCATAACCCAACCATAGGAACAATGAAGACAATGCTCCCGGTACATGAATATTAGCCATTTCAACAAATGGTCGAATTAAAGCTAATATAAAAAATGGTAACCAACATATAGTAAATGCCGACATAATTATGCCCAAAGTAGTCGATGCTTTTTTCTCTTTCGCTAACTGAAACCGTAGTTTCTTTTGGTGTGGCGAACCAAACATACTGCTGCCCGATATCCTATTCATATTACTATTATTATGTGTAAGATGAGATGGCGTCGTCATTGTGGATGATTGGCTTAAACCACCACACAATTGTTTTTCATCTTGAGTAGCTCCATTTAATGCATTTTCTAGTCTTGTTTGAGCTCTCTTTTCATCCTTGACTATTCGCCGTGCTGCTTTAAATATTTGATAGTAAACAAACAACATTACTGCTAATGGTATATAGAACGATCCTAAAGTAGCATATATTTGATAGCCGAAATTTTGACATACAGAACACTTTGGATCACCGTATTCATCTTGATGTTCATTACCCAATATTAATAGAGGTGGTAATGAGATGCATGCAGCTGCCAACCATACCAAGGCAACACACAGCATCATTCGTTTTGGTGTCCTTTTGACACCATATTCAAGTGGCTTGGTAATAGCCCAGAATCTATCGACAGAGATGGCACATAAGTTAAGTATTGACGCTGTGCAGCATAGCACATCGAATGATACCCACAAATCACAAAAGAGTCGACCGAAATTCCAGGTTCCAAGAATTTCATAGAGTAGAGCCATTGGCATAACTAATATTGCTACACACAAATCAGATACAGCTAAGGATACTAATAGATAATTACATGGACGACGAAGTTTCCGAACCAAACATACAGCTATACAAACAAGTATGTTACCTATAACGGTACCGATTATTACAAGAGATAGTAAAATACTGATACTAATTGTTTGTAATGACGGCATGGATGTACCGATGTCATCGTAGTGTTCATTACTGCCAGAAATACCGTTAATCAATTCCACTCCAACTCCTGATGATGGTGATATTAAAGACTGATTAAAATTGAACAATATGTCGAAGGCTGTTGGAGATAAGGACGTGCTTGTTGTAGATGCTGTTAACTTTGTCGTCGAAACCTTCCCATTTCCGACTAGTGCTTCCAAAAACATGGATACTGAGGATGTTAAATTGTAGGTCTCGGTGGTAACAATTTCATTTCGTTTTGAATCCATTCAAATGAAAGCCTTTTTCGAAATGATGATTTATTTGAGCTGATGATTTTTATTCATTTCACTTCTTCTTTTTCTTATATGTTGGATTGTGCTCTTGTGTTTTTTGTCAATAACTTATTCCCTGTCTTCCGTTTATCGTACGGCATTTGTAGTCTTTGATGATGAATGTTCTAAGTGATGTTGGTGTTCTGAAAGTGATTTGTGCGTATTCAAGACTTCTCATTCGTATTCTGGAAATTAGTTTAGTAGATAAATCTTATGGTATCGATTGTCTTTAGCCTGTAAATAAAGAAGAGACATAAAGAATTTATTAGATCGGCAGTCATATACGGACTTATTGTTTCTTAAAATGAATTTATATATAAATGTAAGAGGATACATTTTCAGAAAGAAATTCTTAATTTATGAATTTTATTAATTTTGAAAACCCTATGGATATCTTAAAATTGGTTTGTAATAAATGTTTCCACGTAGGAAATAAATATATGTATTTTCATGCTATAGTCAACTAATTTCCTACACAATACCTTTTTTTCATAGTTATTTTTCGAAAGCTGGATTTTTGTTTGTTGAAAATTATACAAAAAGTCTTAAATTTAATTCCGCATTTTATCGAAGATTTCACGTGAAAAGTCTTGAAATTAAAAATATATAAATTATTGTGTATAAACTCCTCACAATAGCTTATAACAAGAATACTCTTAAAACAAGATTCATTGAATCCACATATTGTAAACGATCTGCAATAATGCTGAAATGGAGCCTTTTTTTGTAAACAAAAATAATTGCTCTAAGAAATAATATTTATTTACAAGTTTTAGTGTTTACAAATTTTTGTCGTCTTTCTGAAGCTGTGAACTATAAAGTTTGGATTTCTAACCCATTCACCACTTTACAATCAACATTGAAAACTTTCAAAATAACCTTTTTTAAAGAATATTTAAAATTAGAAGTAATTATTTTGGATTTGAGCTCTTACCTTATAGCTTAAAATCTATAATAAATGTAATCAATCCCAAAAGGTTCTCCAACAAAGTAAGTTTCTAGTATGTATCTATCTTAAGCTTGTGGATCATTTGTATTTTCTATTATAAATGTCCCGATAACGAAAACGCATAATTTTAATTTTCTCTTCAGAATAACTTTTACTTGATTTGTAATCTTTTTTTAAATGTATACACCCAACCCAAAATTTCCAGTTTTTCGTGTTTGTAGGTATTAAATCGCTACGAAAATCTCTAATCTCGAAATCTTTCTTACTTAGTGTAATAGAACTGTATTTGATGGCATAAAAAGGTTGTATCGTAGAAAATGATATAAACAAATTAAATTGATTACACAAAGCTTCTTCCAACTATCAAACAGTTTAATATGTTACGCAGCGGCTTTCTGAAGGATATGAATTTTCAAAGATCATAAAAAAAACTCTGTACTTTTTCTTTACAACTATTTTATTCAAGAATATGAACTTTGAGTTCAAATATTCAAACATATTCATCAGAGCAACTATATTTTGCTTTACAAATAGATATGAACAAATATTTCGATCTACTTCTACTTAAGATTAAGAATTGTATCTATTTGACATTTCGTTTTTTGTTGGAGAACAATTTGTATGTGATATTTTTTTTGTAAACTGATTCTAGCTTTTTAAGATCTTAGCGACTAGTTTCTTGGGAAAATCAAGAAGATTTAATAGTGTTTAGCTTAAGCTTTGCAAAATAGTATTTTTTTTTATCGGATATTTTTAAATACTTTTATTTTAATTGCAAATATGCGAGTTGCAGAAGATATGTCCGATAATTCCACAAAAAATAACACGGGTTTGGATAACAAGTTTTTGTTTGCAAAAACATCTGTGTTTTGCTTTTCTGTTATAATAATTTAGTTTCCGAAAGTAAAAAAGTATTCCGAAGTTTTTGATATGTATTCTAGAAAGTCTGCTTGCCAGACGTATTTAATACCTCATCTAGAATGGTATTTAATGGACGCATAGAATACGTTTTATAGAATTCTTTTGGAATATTCTTCTCGACAGCCGACCGGACGTATCTACACCGAGAAAAAAAATGTAGCAAACAAGTGCGGATAATTAGCACAAAGTGTGTACTGAGCGGACCCTTCACTTTGTGCTAAAAATTCGCACTTTTGTGTGCTATTACTACTACGGAGCGTAGTTCTACTGCACCGCTTCACTACAGCTCTACTCTATAGTTACACATTTTTGGAATAAATATTCCGTTTGAACAATAAACTAATTAGTAAGTTTTCTATTGCTTTATATATATTTACTTCTTATTTTTGACTACTTTGCAGCTAAATCCATATATTAGTAAGGACATCTACAAGAACGTTACTTGCGTAGCCCGCTATTTAAACTTAATTTTTTTTTATCATTCTGTTAGTTGAAAACTTGAGGTATCTTACCATCCCTAAATACAAAAAGTCACGTCTTCTATGTACTCTCACTCATATGCATATACGAAATTAGATCGCCTACAACCATATCCATCACACACTACACATAACATACTCCTTACAGAGCTGTTATAAAATGATTGATATTCCTTATATTTCTACTGTTTTTTTTTCTGGAGAATGTTATAAGTAATATTTTCAAGCAAAGCATTATGGTTTTCTCAGTTTCCCTGTTTTCTGTCATATTCGCCAAATAACACACTTGCGCCGAAAGAAAATTTTCATAACTCTTGAAGTTTTATTCGTGTCTGTTTCTATTCTCTATTCTCCTACATAAATTAACGAAGAAGAACTTCTGGATGTTATTAAATTTGTACCCACCAGCTTTCTTAAGCTAATAATACAGAATTTACATGATTTTCTACTCTGTTTTCCTTTTCCTTGGCAATTGTATTAGTTGATTTTTCTTTTCTAGTGCCACCTATGTTCACAGCAAACAATGAGATTATCAGCATTATGGTGTTGCTTACCTGGATGTTTATATGTTTTGTATTCTCTTTCTCACAAGTGATATTAAAATTTAAAAGTATTATGCGCTCTATAATACATTTTTATTTTCTTTTCATATTTTTGGTTAATAAAAATATAGTCATATAATTGTTTCAACGCCTCAACACCCACAATTTCGACATAATGGTCGAGAGAAAATCGGTTTGTGGATGTAATAGACCGTAAAAGCAGATAATAATATGATTAATGGTGAGGGATCTAACTATAATTAGCACAAATAATATTGCGCTTTGTTTGGATTTATATTGTAGATTTTTGTCTTTGAAAATATTTCTTAGATCATCATAAAAACTTGTATCTAAAGTAATCAGAATTAAAATTGAGAGCATAATAAGATTTTCTAAACGGAAAATACTTAAAATGAAAGGTTATTCATGTCCTGCTTAGACAACGCTCGTACCATAGACAATGAATAAATATCCAAAGTGAAATTCCAATTTGATTTAAAGTGGGAAACATGAGAATAAATAATTCCGCCGCAGTCGAACGATCTTTTAGCTTGGCACGAAGAAAACTTTTATATATCAACGTAAATGTTTAATTATATAAGTGAACTTAAAGTTTAGATTTATTTTTTGTTTTTTAGTCG